>SJYA01011490.1:0-11807 GCA_006410615.1 Neotragus moschatus
TATTTACAATAGCTAGGACATGGAAGTAACCTAGATGTCCATCAACAGATGAATGGATAAAGAATTTGTAGTAGATATCACAACAGAATATTGCTCAACCATATAAAGGAACACATTCTTGTCAGTTCTAATGAGAAAGAAAACTAGCCAAGCTGACCACTGAAAATATGAGCCATACTGTAGGGCCCCCCAAGATGGACAGGTCATGGTGAAGAGTTCTGACAAAACATGGTCCACTGGAAAGGGAAATGGCAAACCACTTGAGCATTCTTAACTTGAAAACCTCATGAATAGTATGAAAAGGCAAAAAGATATGACACTGAAAAATGAACTCCCCATGTCAGTATGTGCCTAATATACTACAGGAGAAGAGCAAAGAAATAGCTCCAGAAGGAGTGAAGAGGCTGAGCCGGAGTGGAAACAGTGTCCAGTTTTGGATGTGTCTAGCAGTTAAAGTGAAGTCCAATGCTGTAAGGAACAATACTGCTTAAGAACCTGNGAACCTCATGAATAGTATGAAAAGGCAAAAAGATATGACACTGAAAAATGAACTCCCCATGTCAGTAGGTGCCTAATATACTACAGAAGAGCAAAGAAATAGCTCCAGAAGGAGTGAAGAGGCTGAGCCAGAGTGGAAACAGTGCCCAGTTTTGGATGTGTCTAGCAGTTAAAGTGAAGTCCAATGCTGTAAGGAACAATACTGCTTAAGAACCTGGAATGTTAGGTAGATGAATCAAGGTAAATTGGAAGTGGACAAGCAGGAAATGGCAAGAGTGAACATGGGTATTCTAGGAATCAGTGAACTAAAATGGACTGGAATGGGCAAATTTAATTCAGATGACCATTATATCAAATACTGTGATCAGAATCCCTTAGAAGAAATGGAGTAGCCATCATAGTAAGTAAAAGAGTCCAAAATGCAGTATTTGGGTTCAGTCTCGAAAACAACAGAATGATCTCTGTTCAGTTCCAAGGCAATCCATTTAATATCACAGTAATCCAAGTTGATGTCCAAACCACTAATGCCAAAGAAACTGATGTTGAACAGTTCTAATATGACCTACAAGACCTTCTAGAACTAACACCAAAAAAGATGTCCTTTTCATCATAGGGGACTGAAATGCAAAAGTAGGAAATCAGAGATACCTGGAGAAATAGGCAAGTTTGACCTTGGAGTATAAAATGAAGGAGGGCAAAGGCTAACAGAGTCTTGCCAAGAGAACACACTGGTCGTAGCAAACACGTTCTTCCAGCAACACAAGAGATGACTCTATACATGGAGATCACCAGATAGTCAATAGTGGAATCAGATTGATTATATTCTTTGCAGCCAAAAATGGAGAAGCTCCATACACTGAGCAAAAACAAGACCGGGAGCTGACTGTGGCTCAGAATATTAACTCCTTATTTTGCCAAATTGGTATTTAAATTGAAGAAAGTAGGGAACAAGGCCATTCAGGTATGACCTAAGTCAAATCCCTTAGGAGTATATAGTAGAAGTACAAGTAGATTCAAGGGATTAGATCTAAAAATACAGTGCCTGAAGAACTATGAAATGGCATTTGTAACATTGTATAGGAGGTGGTGGGCAAAACCAATCCCAAGAATGAGTAATGCAAAAAGGCCAAATGGCTTTCTGAGGACACCTATACAAATAGCTGAGAAATGAAGAGAAGCAAAAAGCAAAGGAGAAAAGGAAAGCTATATCCATCTGAATGCAGAGTTCTAAAGAAAAGAAAGTAGAGATAAGAAAGCCTTCCTAAGTGAACAATGCAAAGAAACAAAGGAAAGCAATAGAATGGGAAAGACCAGAGAATTCTTCAAGAAAATTAGAGATACCAAGGAAATTTTTCATGCAAAGATGGGTACAATAAAGGACAAAAACAGCAAGGACATAACAGAAGCAGAAGATACTAACAAGAGGTGGCAAGAAAACACAGAAGAACTATACAAAAAATAATGACTCAAATAACCATGATTATGTGATCACTCATCTAGAGCCAGGCACCTTGGAATGCAAAGTCAAGTGGGCCTTAGGAAGTATCACTAAGAACAAAGCTAATGGAGGTGGAGGAATTCAAACTGAGCTATTTCAAATCTTACAGATGATTCTGTTAAAACTTCACACTCAATATACCAGCAAATTTGAAAAACCCATCAGTGGCCACAGGACTGGAAAAGGTCAGTTCTCATTCCAGTCCCAAAGAAAGACAACACCAAAGAATGTTTAAATCATCACACAGATGAAGTTATTTCACATGCTAGCAAAGTAGTGCTCAAAATTCTGCAAATTAAGCTTCAATAGTATGTGATCTGAGAAATTCCAGATTTTCAAGATGGATTTAGAAAAGATAGAGGAAACAGAAATCAAATCATCACCATCCATTGGATCACAGAAAAGGCAAGAGAATTCCAGGGGGGCGGGGGGGAAATCTATTTCTGCTTCATTGGCTAAGCTAAAGTCTTTGTCTGTGTGGATCACAACAAATTGTGGAAAATTTTTAGAGACACAAATACCAGACCACCTTATCTGCCTCCTGCAAAATCTGTATGCAGGTCAAGAAGCAACAGTTTGAACCAGACATGGAACGACGGACCGTTTCCAAATTGGGAAAGGAGTACGTCAAGGCTGTATATTGCCACCCTGCGTATTTAGCTTGTATGCAACAGTACATCATGTGAAATGCTGGGTTGGATGAAGCACAAGCTCGAATCAAATTGCCTGGAGAAATACCAATAAACTCAAATATGCAGATCGCACCAACCTTATGTCAGAAAGTGAAGAGAAACTAAAGGGGAAAGTGAAAAGGCTGACTTAAAATGCAACATTCAAAAAATGAAGATCATAGCATCGGGTCCCATCCCTTTATGGCAAATAGATGGGGAAACAATGGAAACAGTGAAAGACTTTACTTTCTTGGGCTCCAGTATCACTGTAGATGTTGACTCCAGACATGAAACTGACAGCCTTGCTTTTTGGAAGAAAAGCTATGACAAACCTAGATGGAATTAAAAGGCAGAGATATTACTTTGCCAACAAAGGTCCATAAAATCAAAGCTATGGTTTTTCCATTAGTCATGTATGGATGTGAGACTTCGACCATAAAGAAGGTTGATTGCCAAAGGACTATGCTTTGAACTGTGGTGTTGGGAGAAGACTCCTGAGTGTCCCTTGGGCTGCAAGAAGATCCCAACCAGTCAATCCTAAAAGAAATTAGTCCTGAATATTGGAAGGACTAATGCTGAAGCTCCAATCTTTTGCCTACCTGATGTGAAGAACTGACTCACTAGAAAAGATTCTGATCCTTGGAAAGATTGAAGGCAGGAGAAGGGGACAACAGAGGATGAGATGGTTGGATGGCATCAGTGACTCAGTGGACATGAGTTTGAGCAAGCTCCGGGAGATGGTGAATGACAGGGAAGCCTGGTGTGCTGCAGTCCATNTGCCTACCTGATGTGAAGAACTGACTCACTAGAAAAGATTCTGATCCTTGGAAAGATTGAAGGCAGGAGAAGGGGACAACAGAGGATGAGATGGTTGGATGGCATCAGTGACTCAGTGGACATGAGTTTGAGCAAGCTCCGGGAGATGGTGAATGACAGGGAAGCCTGGTGTGCTGCAGTCCATTGTGTCGCAAAGAGTCAGAAACGACTGAATGACAGAACATCATCAATACTGAAGTGGATGAACCTAGAGCCTATTGTACAGAGTGAAGTAAGTCAGAAAGAGAAAAAAGTATCATATACTAACGCATATATATGGAATCTAGAAAGATGGTACTGATGAATGTATTTGTAGAGCAGCAGTGGAGACACAGACATTGAGAATAAACTAATGGACACAGCTTGAAGGGGAGGAAGGAGAGGGTGAGATGCATAGAGAGAGTCACATGGAAACATATATTACCATATGTAAAATAGACAGTCAGTGAGAATTTGCTGTATGACACAGGGAACTGAAACCAGGGCTCTATAACAACCTTGAGGGGTGGGATGGGGAGGAAACTGGGGGGATGTTCAAGTGGGAGGGGACATGGGTAAACCTATGGTTGATTCCTGTTGATATTGGGTAGAAGCCCACACAATACTGTAAAGCAAGTATCCTTCAATTAATATCAAATAAAGTTTAAAAAACTCTGTCTCATTTTTACAGTTATCATTTTTCAAAGTCATCTAATTAAGTCATGAGAAAGGATATATATTTTTTAAGTTTGCACAGGGCATCATATGAGTTAGCATTATTCATGTTTCCAGTAGCATGCTACAGAACTTCTTAATTAACATTTTGTTTAAAATATTAATAACAGTATTCACAGGTGAAAAGAGCTGGTAGAAGGAGGTAAATACTTTCAATCTGAGAAGACTTTGGCAGGGTAGAACAGCCTAATAAGACTTAAACTAAGATGTACATAAAGTACTATTCTTTTTGAGAATTCAGCCTCACATAAAAGATGGATATGAGATAACATAACAGAAGTGCATGTTAAAGAGAGGTTTTAGTTGAGAATAAGTTTGGAGTTTAGATATGGAGTTTAGAGTGGGAACTCTGTAAATGTATGATGTGCCATCATTTAGAAAAGAGATTAGGTTAGCCTTTAGAGTTACCAAGAAGAGAAACAAGGCCAAAGGACTGAAGTGAAAGGAAAACAAATTTCAGCTCAGCGTGTTTTAATGATTATAAGTCCCTGAAGTCTTAGATGATATAAAATGAGCTCTGAGATATTTTTAAAACCTCATTCAACATCTGTTATTGTATAATTCTATGACAGTGAATGGTATAGTAACTCAAGTTGCTAATCACTCAGATCAAAATTCACAAATTAAAATATGTTCTTTCTACTTTAAACTCATTGTAGATCATTCCTTAGTTAAGGGGTTTTGTCTACACATGTAATTGATGTTGGACGTTTTCCTTTTTCTCCCTTATGCTTCTTCCCTAGTATTCTATTCCATCCATAAACAAGGAGGAGGAATTGAGGAATCAACAGCCAAATACATCAGTTAGGTAGTTGCTGTCCCTACCCAGTTAGTCATCCACAAGCTGGATTGGGTCATTGCCTCTCCATGTCTAAGAAAAAGGAGGCATTTTTAATGCATTCTTTCTACATTACTCATATTTCTTCTAAGCATAAACAATACAATGAAAGCTGATGAAGATTTAACATATATATACATATGTATGTGTATACACTTATCCATATACAACAAAATTTCATTATTTGTATTTGTAAAGTCAACTACTCCTTAACATGTATTTGTAGCTCCAAAGTCAACACGTATGATGTTTTCATGGTTATTTGTGGACATGCACACAATCACCCGATGTGTCACTTTATGTATATGTAACCAGAAATTGAGGTTGAACAGCACTCAGCCTTCCTTTTTTCAGCTTTCATACTGTAAATAGATATCCTCTATATTTTTCGCATTTTTGCGATATTTTTAGTGAACTTACTTCTTAAAATTGCCACCAAGCATAGTGCTGAAGTGCTGTTCAATGTCCCTAAGTGCAAGAAGGCTGTGATGTGTCTTATGGAGAAGATCTGTGTGCTAGACAAGCTCATCAAGTCATGAATGATGGTGCTGCTGACTTTGATGTCAATGTTAGTGAGTCAGGAATATATATTAAATAAGGTGATGAGAATTGATCAGAAACACATAAAACTAGGACATGTACTGATCAGTTGATGAAATATTGTGAGCAGAGGTGTATGGGATCATAACTCTATTTTTCCTAGGATCAATGGTTCAGTTTCAGTATTCACTAATTCAGGCTTCATAGCCACTTTACAGAATAAACTATTATGAATAATGAGAAGCAAGTTGTTGCTCATGTAGGTGAGTCCATATGTGTAGAAAGAGAGAGACACGACCCAGCAATCCCACTGCTAGGCATACACACCAAGGAAACCAGAATTGAAAGAGACACGTGTACCCCAATGTTCATCACAGCACTATTTATAATAGCCAGGACATGGAAGCAACCTAGATGTCCATCAGCAGATGAATGGATAAGAAAGCTGTGGTACATATACATGATGGAGTATTACTCAGCCATTAAAAAGACTACATTTGAATCAGTTCTAATGAGGTGGATGAAACTGGAGCCAATTATACAGAGTGATGTAACCCAGAAAGAAAAACACCAATACAGTATACTAACACATATATATGGAATTTAGAAAGATGGTAATGATAAACCTGTATGCAAAAGAGATACAGCAAAAGAGATACAGATGTATAGAACAGCCTTTTGGACTCTGTGGGAGAGGGAGAGGGTGGGATGATTTGGGAGAGTGGCATTGTAACATGTATGATATCATAAGTGAAACGAATCACCGGTCTAGGTTCAATGCAGGATGCAGGATGCACGATGCTTGGGACTGATGCACGGGGATGATCCAGGGAGATGGTGTGGGGCGGGAGGGGGGAGAGGGGGTCGGGAGTGGGAGCTCATGAACATTCATGGCTGATTCATGTCAATGTATAGAAAAATGAATACAGTATTGTAAAGCAAAACAAATTTGAAAAATAAAAAATTTAAAAAAAAGAGAGAGAGAGAGAGACAAAGACAGACTAGTTCTTTAAAGGTGATCTGGGAGTGGAAGAAATGGAAGGGTGATGTACACTGAGAGAAATGTCTATGATAGAATATAATGGGTGACAGAAAATGAGATGGTTAGATGGCATCACTAACTCAATGGACATGAGTCTGAGCAAACTCCCCAGGGATAGTGAAAGATGGGAAAGTCTGATGTACTATATAGTTCATGGGGTTGCAAGGGATCAAACACAACTTAGCAACTGAGCAACACAGCATACTTGATGAGGAAGCTGATGTTTATAAGAATTAAAATAATGAGGAATACTGTTAGTAACAAATTCTCTAAAAATAGAATTCCTTATCTGGCATATAAAGCTATGATTCTAACATGCTGCTGCTGCTGCAGGTAAGTCACTTCAGTCGTGTCTGACTCTGTGTGATCCCATAGATGGCAGCCCGCCAGGCTCCCCCATCCCTGGGATTCTCCAGACAAGAACACTGGAGTGAGTATTACTAATTCTAAACGAATCTTACTTCCTCTTCTATGCTCCTGTGTTTCCAGTTACTTGACACTGAATTCACTGAAAACTTCACCAAACAGTCAAGCTTGTTTCTAGCCATATCTAGAGACAGTCTGCACCAATTGTTCAGACTTAATGACAAAATGGGCTTCCCCATTGCCTCAGCGGGAAAGACTCCAACTGCAAAGCAGAAGAGGCAGGAGATGTGGGTTCAATTGTCAGATCAGGAAGATCCCCTGCAGGAGGAAATGGCAACCCACTCCAGTACTCTTGCCTAGAGAATCCCATGGACAGAGGAGCCTGGCGGGCTACAGTCCACAGAGTCACAAAGAGCTGGACATGACTGAGCAGGCAGACACACATACCATAATAAGAAGACAATATGTACCCCTTAATTTAGTTTATGGGTCTATTTAATGAAGAAAATGTAATTGCTTATAACTTTGATTTTCTGGTCAATGGGTATCTTAGAACCTCAGAAAATATAATGTTTTAAAGATCACATGCATGAAGAAATTTTTCTTTTAATAAGTAAGTGAAAGTGAAAGTCCCACTGTTGTGTCCAACTCTTTGCAATCCCATGTACTGTAACTTGCCCCACTCCTCTGTCTATGGAATTCTCCAGTCAAGAGTACTAGAGTGGGTTGCCATTTCCTTCTGCATGAGATCTTCCCCACCCAGGGATCAAATCCAGGTCTCTTGCATTGCAAGCAGATTTTTAAAAAACTGAGCCCACTAGGAAAGTTTTAGTGGGCTCAGTTTAATAAGTAAACTGATGTGTAAATTGTTCAAAATATTTTTCTGAGTTTGCTTAGTGGCAGAACATTTTCTGTGAATATATACCTTCTAAGAACCAATGTTTTATTAAAACTGTCTGGGAAAATAGTTTGTACCAATGAAAGCATCTCATATTAATCAAGGGATTTAAAATGTAACAAGATGACACAGTGTGGGGAGAGAACAAATTGTCCAGGATGTCATGTTCAGGCTCTCTTGCCCAGCGTTGTGTAAATAGTGACTATGTAATAGGTGAGATCATTTGTTGCACTGTGCATGCACGTCACAAGGCACTTGCTTGGTCATGGGCGTCTTTGTGTGGTACACATATAAGAGCTCTCCCTAGAAAACAGTGGCATTGCTGCTGAGCCATGTCTGTGTCTGTTGGGTCAGCCACAAGAGGGGATACTCTATGGCTGCTGCATCAGCCAGGAGAGAGTAAACACGTCTACAGTTCCTATGGCTCCTTGAGTCTCCTTCCAGCCTCATAGCTCACACCTTGCCTACCCTGGGTTCAGTGAAGTGTACAACAGTGTGAACTGAAAGACAGCTGGTATCACAAACAGGATGAGCGATACACATGGTTATCAGCTTATTGTCAACTGGATGCAAAAAGCTTCCTAAACCACACTCAGCATCCTTTCACAAAAAAGCATGCCCTAATATTCTGTGCACATAACATTTATCATGAGGAATTGTAGATCTCAGGAAAAGGTGAGCTAAAACCGAAGGAGGTCTTTAAATATGTTTGCATTAATTTTAAGTACTCAGTATAGTTATGCCACCAGAGATCACGTCAGGTATTTTGCCTCATCTGCATTGACTCCAGTAAAACAAAGTGCTCACTTAATTTTTTTTAAGTTATTCAATATTTCACTTAGGTGGTAGTTACACATAGACCTGAAATATACTCTTCCAATCTGGGGAATTTCTTTATATCACTGTAGGTGAAACTTCACAATTCATAAATTAACTCACAGTTGACTGAAGGCCACTTTTATAATAGCCCAGGATATTCAAACTAGACATTTGGTGCTTCTTTTTCCTCTAGTCATGCTAACAATCAGACTGAGCCAGAAAATTGCAGTCTTATTTATTGATTAATTTCTACATACCAAGAACAGCCCTACATTTCATATTCACTATCTCATCTAATTTCTGTCAGGTATTATTTTCCTCAATTTTACAGATGAGAACACAGGCTCATAAAAATTAAATAACTAGGCCAAGGTCAGAATTCAAGATAAAGCTTGCTCTTTCAGTTCAGTTCAATTCAGTTCAGTCGCTCAGTTGTGTCCGACTCTTTGCGACTTCATGAACCGCAGCACGCCAGGCCTCCCTGTCCATCACCATCGTCTGGCTGCTAAGTCGCTTCAGTCGTGTCCAACTCTGTGCAATCCCATAGACGGCAGCCCACCAGGCTCCACCGTCCCTGGGATTCTTCAGGCAAGAACACTGGAGTGGGTGCCATTTCCTTCTCCAATACCAATTCCTGGAGTCCACCCAAACCCATGTCCATTGAGTTGGTGATGACATCCAACCATCTCATCCGCTGCTGTCCCCTTCTCCTCCTGCCCTCAATCTTTCCCGGCATCAGGGTCTTTTCAAATGAGTCAGCTCTTTGCATCGGGCAGGGGGGGTCAAAGTATTGGAGTTTCAGCCTCAGCATCAGTCCTTCCAATGAACACCCAGGTCTGATCTCCTTTAGGACGGACTGGTTGGATCTCCTTGCAGTCCAAGGGACTCTCAAGAGTCTTCTCCAACACCCCAGTTCAAAAGCATCAATTCTTCAGTGCTCAGCTTTCTTTATACTCCAACTCTCACATCCATACACGACCACTGGAAAAACCATAGCCTTGACTAGATGAACTTTGTTGACAAAATAATGTTTCTACTTTTTAATATGCTGTATAGTTTGGTCATAACTTTACTCCTAAGGAGCAAGCATCTTTTAATTTCATGGCTGTAGTCACCATGTGCAGTGATTTCAGAGCCCAGAAAAATAAAGTCAGTCACTGTTTCCATTGTTTTGCTATTTCCCATGAAGTGATGGGACTGGATGCTATGATCTTAGTTTTATGAATGTTGAGCTTTAAGCCAACTTTTTCACTCTCCTCTTTCACTTTCATCAAGAGGCTTTTTAGTTCCTCTTCACTTTCTGCCATAAGGGTGGTGTCATCTGCATATCTGAGGTTATTGTTATTTTTCCAGCAATCTTGATCCTAGCTTGTGCCTCCTCCAGCCTACATTTTAGAGCAGCAGCAATATGATGACTCCATCTTTTGCCTCAAAGAGAAGTTAAATCAACAGAGGAGCTGGACTTGAGTTTAGGTTCAGCCTGGCATTAGTATTTGATATAGCCTTTCAGAGAATCATTGTGACATTGAATGGAAAGAAGGAAAGTAAAGTGAATAGAATAAGCACCTCATAATAGACAAAAATTACTATATATTTCTTAATTTCTTAAATTGTTTTAAAAAGTCACATAATATAAAACATACTGTTTTAATCATATTCTACTGTAGTGTTTGGGCTTTCCAGGTGGTACCAATGGTAAAGAATCCAACTACCAATGCAAGGGACACAAGAGACATGGATTCGATCCCTGGCTTAGGAAGAACCTCTGGAGTAGGAAATGGCAACACATTCCAGTATTCTTGTCTGGAAAATTCCATCAATCGAGGAGCCTAGTGGGCTACAGTCCATCGGGTCGCAAAGGGTTGAACATGACTAAAGGACTTAGCACAGCAACTGTACAGTTCATGGCACCAAACTCTTGCCATCATCCATCTCCTGAACTTTTCACCGTCTTAAACTGAAACTCTGTCACCACGAAACACTGACTCCCCACCCTCGCTCCTCATTTCCCACCTCTCCCCCTGGCCCCTGGCACCTACCAATGTAGTTTCTGTCTCTTCTATTCTAGGTACCTCATATAAGAAGAATTGAACAGTATTTTTAAAAATCTAAATAACGTACCATATTCATGCAGATAATCAGCNTTCTTAAACTGAAACTCTGTCACCACGAAACACTGACTCCCCACCCTAGATACCTCATATAAGTAGAGTTGAACAATATTTAAAAAAATCTAAATAATGTACCATATTCATGCAGATAATCAGCTTCAGACAGCCCTACATCAGTGACAAACCAGACAAGAGAACCAGCTGCCTCACCCAAGTTGGTGACACTGAGTGAAGGTTCTGAAAGCTAAGGCTCCTCTCCTGTTTCCTATCTTTTTATTTTTTTTTTCAATTTCATTCTAGATGCTTTCATCTAAATAGTCCAAAGCAACAGTCTTTTACACAATTTATTAATTCCATAAACATTGTTTTAGGACTACGCCATACAAATCTGTGTATGCCTCATATTGGAGCAAGTGCATCTTTATTCCAACTACCATAAATATGATGTTCATAAAAATATTAAATCCTTAAAGTGATCTTTATTATCACTTACCTGTTTTAGTCAAAAGTTAAATATACATGCATTTCTGGATATACAGCTTATATTTAACTGAGTCGAATCTGACTCTTCCCTCCTGTAGTACACTACGTTGTACAACAATGATTGCAAAGCCATTTCCACTGCCCATGTTCTTTTATAATCTTGTTATACCCCTTGGGGTGGAGCATAATTTCCCTCCTCTTAAATATGGAAAAGTTTAGAACTCACATGTATGAGCAGAAGGCAGCAAAAGTGATCCCAAGTGTACTTTGGCAAGATTAGAAAAGGTGGTACAGGTTATATTTTGTTTACGAAACATGGTTTTGGAGCCCTATGCCACCATGGAAGCAGTGAACTGCCCTGAAGCTGCCATGCTATGAGGAGGCCCAAATCAACCTGCCACAATGGAACAGCAGGTGGTTTATAGAAGCAATATATAGAAACTGTATAGAAGTTTAGTTCCTACAACCACAAGGAATGAGACTCTGCCAACAAACCAATTGAGCTTGGAAGTG
>SJYA01011491.1:0-12608 GCA_006410615.1 Neotragus moschatus
TGGTGTGAAATGGTACCTCATTGTGGTTTTGATTTGCATTTCTCTGATAATGAGTGATGTTGAGCAGCTCAGGTCTTGCAAAACTTAATTTCAGATTGTCATGTAGCAACACAGGACTTGAGAAACCTCCTGTAGAAAGAAGGAATGTAGGGAAAAATAAATAAGTGAAACATGTTCCATTTACTTCCTCTCTTCCTCAGGGACCTGTGGCCCCCCTACTGAGACCTGACTGACCAGTAATCCTTTCATAGTGTATTATTCATCTGTTTGTTTTTTAGTTCTTCTGGGTCTTTAGTAAGCATGTCTTGCAGTTCTNCCTGTAGAAAGAAGGAATGTAGGGAAAAATAAATAAGTGAAACATGTTCCATTTACTTCCTCTCTTCCTCAGGGACCTGTGGCCCCCCTACTGAGACCTGACTGACCAGTAATCCTTTCATAGTGTATTATTCATCTGTTTGTTTTTTAGTTCTTCTGGGTCTTTAGTAAGCATGTCTTGCAGTTCTTCTCCATTCTTTTCATTCTTTTTCTGAGATCCTGAATCATCATCATTATCATTATTTTGAATTATTTTTCTAGAAATTATTTTTTCACTTCAAATAGTTGTTTTTCTGTGGTTTTATCTGTTTCTTCATCTGGAACTTAATCTTTTGCTTTTTCATCCTGTGATGTGGTTTCCCTTCTAGCTGCTGCAGGACTGTATTCTTGCTTCTGTCTTCCCTCTGATGGATGAGGCTAAGAGGATTGTGTGAGTTTCTTGATGGGAGGGTCTGGGTGATGGGAAAAACTGGGTCTTGTGCTGGTGGGCAGGAGGATTCTCAGTAAAATTTTAATCTGATTATCTGCTAAAGGGTGGGGCTGCACTCCCTCCATGTTAGCTGTTTGGTCTGAGATGACCCAGCCCTGAAATATACAGGCTTTAGTGAGAGTGAAGTTGCTCAGTCGTCTGACTCTTTGCAATCCTATGGACTGTAGCCTACTAGGCTCCTCCATCCATGGAACTTTCCAGACAAGAGTACTGGAGTGGACTGCCATTTCCTTCTGCAATGGATCTTCCCGATCCGGGGATCAAACCCACATCCCTGCACTGCAGGCAGAGGCATTATCATCTGAGCTACCAGGGAAGCCCCTACAGACTTTATGATAGGATTAATTGTGACCTCTGAGAGTGCTCACACCAAGGGGAACCTCACAGGACTGCTGCTGCCAGCGACCCCGTCCCTGCAGCAAGCCACTGGCAACCCATGACTCCACAGATCATGATCCTCCATCACTAGCAGGTAGGTCTAGTTCAGTCTCCTGTGGGGTCACTTCTCTTTTCCCATGGGTCCTGGTGCACACAAGATTTTGTTTGTGCCCTTTAAGAGGGCTTTTTCCTAGTCATGTGGAAGTTCTGTGATCACATCCCACTGGACTTCAAAATTAGATTCCCTGGGGATTCTAGTTTCTTTGCCAAATCCCCAGGCTGGGAGGCCTGACATTCAGAACTTTCATAACAGTAGGAGAACTTCTTTGGTATTATTGTTATCTGTTGTTTTATATTATTGTAAGTCACCTACCTACTGGGTATGCAATTTGTTTTTATTGTGATTGCAGCCCTCCTACCATCTCATTGCAGCTATTCCCTTGTCTTTAGATGTGTGTGTGTGTTTTTTTTTTTTTTCTTTTTGGTGGGTTCCAGTGTCCTCCTGTCAGTGGTTATTTAACAGCTAGCTGTGATTTTGGTGAACTCACAGGAGGAGATGAGTACATGTCCTACTCTTCCATCTTGAACCAATTCCTCTAATTTTATTTTTACATGTAGATGCCCGAATCTCCCAGCATCACTTATTGAATAGGCTGCCTTTCTCCATTGTATATTCTTGCTTCCTTTGTTGTAAAGAATGGCCTATACTGTGTGGGTTTGCTTGGGAGTTCTCTACTTTGTTCCATTGAATTGTCTGCCTGTTTTTGTGCCAGAATCACATTGCTTTGATGACTGCAACTTTGTAGTATAGTCTGAAGTCAGCGAGCATGATTTCTCCAGCTCTGTTTTTCTTTCTCAAGATTGCTTTGGCTATATGAGATCTTTTCTGTTTCCATACAAATTCAAAAATTATTTGTTATAGTTCTGTGAAAATGCCAATGGTAATTTGCTAGTGATTGCATTGAATCTGTATTTCCTTGGGTAGTATGGTCATTTTAGTGATATAAATTCTTCCAATCTGACTGATTCTTGTAAGGCATTTTGGTAGAATAGTTTTCAGAATAGAAAATAAGAGTAAAAGAAACTATGAAACTAATTTCCTGGCTCAGTCTAAGGAGGCAAGTTTAGATAGTGTGTGTGTTTCAGTTATGTGTGCCTGTTTCAATTAAGTGTGTATAAGTTTCAAGTGTGTTAGTTTCAGATTGCCTTTTGTTTCAAAGGGAGAGTGACTGGTACCTTTTCTTGTTTTGGAGTCACTTTCTTTCATTGCATAATTGGGCAGTGGCTTAGTCCAAAGAATATACCTGCATACCTCTAAGATATCACAGGTTCTGTTCCAGATTACCATAATGAAATGAACTTCACAGTGAAGTGAGTGAATGAATGTTTTGGTTTCTCAGTTCAGATAAAGTTATGTTTATACTATACTGCAGTTTATTAAGTGGACAATAGTATTAGCTCTAAAATATATGTCAATACATTTACATATAAAGACTACTTCACTGCTAAAGTGTGCTGTTACCTGAGCCTTCAGCAAGCCCTAACAAATTTTTGCTGGTGGAGGTTCTTGCTTTCATGTTAATGACTGCTGAAAGTTTAGGGAGATAGTTCCTAAAGGTTGGGGTGGCTGCTGCAGTTTCTAAAAATAAGACAGCAGTGAAGTTTTCCATATTTATTGCTTCTTCCTTTCATGAATTGTTTCTCTGTAACATTTTAGCCATAGTGGAAAATCTTTCAAAATTGGAATCAATGTCTTCATAGCCTGCCACTGTAAGCTTATGTAATATTCTAAATCCTTTGTTATCATTTCAACAATATAAGCAGCATCTTCATAGGAGTAGATTCCATCATATTAAATTACTTTCTTTGCTCCTGTTTTGTCAGAAGTTTTAGCTTTTATTTCAGATTCAAAGGATTTGTTAACAAAAGAAATCACTTATTATACTCAAATAATTTCAATTTTAATAGAGAATTATCTAACTTATTTTCAATATATAATCATTAAAAGAAAAATGAATCAATATCTACTAGAGAATTATCTAACTTACTTTTGATATGCAATCATTAAAAGAAAAATGGAATAGAAACAGTAGAGGATAGTACTAGCAAATACATCACCTAATTGGGACTGACTCACATCTAGACTCAAACAACACTGGAAAGTCCCACTTAACAGCAATCTTGAGTCTCAGTTGGGAAAAGATTCCAGGTGGTACATCCACCCCACAGGTGATATTTCAAAATTGCCATTTTGGAGGTTCCCACTTATAAATTGCAGCTCTGGTTTCACTTTAATCTCTTTCACAATGCTCTTTGTTTTATCTTGGAAGTCAAGATTTTGTTAGTTCGAGGATATGGTTGACCAATCTCTTCTAGGAATTCAATGATTCTAAGGTCTGTTTTCTATCTATATTGCTACTCATCTCACTGGTAAAAATCAGTGCCCTTGCAAGCAGGCAGGTAGTCAGAACAGTGTCCAGACAGTTCAAAAGCGAGGTTAGAGGCCTGCTCTGCTTTCTTGTCTCTGAAGCTTAAACAAGACTACTTCCACTTAATTTCCCTAACAACTCCATGAAAAACACTTTCTCTTCCTTGCAAGTTTTATCATGAAATTGAAGCAATTAAATCGTATCTTCAGGCTTCATTTCTAATTCTAATTCTATTGTTATTTCCCACTGCTACTGCTGCTAAGTCACTTCAGTTGTGTCCGACTCTGTACAACCCCATAGACAGCAGCCCACCAGGCTCCTCCATCCCTGGGATTCTCCAGGCAAGAATACCAGAGTAGGTTGCCATATCCTTCTCCAGTTCATGAAAGTGAAAAGTGAAAGTGAAGTCACTCAGTCTTGTCCAACTCTTAGTGATTCCATGGACTGCAGCCCACCAGGCTCCTCTGTCCATGGGATTTTCCAGGCAAGAGTACTGGAGCAGGGTGCCATTGGCTTCTCCGCTATTTCTCGCTACATCTGCAATTATTTCCTTCACTGAAGTCTTGAACCCTTCAAAGTCATTCATGAAGGTTGGAATCAACTTCTTCCAAACTAATGTTAATGTTGGTGTTTTGACTTCTTCCCATGAATCACAGATGATTTTGATGACTTCCAGAATAGTGAATCCTTTGCAGAAGGTTTTCAGTTCACTTTGCCCAGACCTATCAGAGGAATCACCATATATGGCAGTGATAGCCTTATGAAATGTATTTCTTTAAACTATAAGACTTGGCAGTTGAAATTATGAATAATCTTTAATTTGGGGTCTTCTGGATGAATATTGCATTAGCAGACATGAAAACAATGTGAATCTCATTGTCCATCTCCATCAAAGAGCTTATATTTCCAGGTTCATTGTCAATGAGCAGTGTCATTTTGAAAGAGCTCTTCCTGCCACCCCCACCCCCAAGTAGGTCTCAGCAACAGGTTCAAAATATTGAATAAATCATGTTGTAAACAGATGTGCTGTCATCTAGACTATGTTGTTCCCTTTATAGAGCACAGGCAGAATAGATTTAGCATAATTACAAAGGACCTTCCATTTTCAGAATAACAAATATGCATCAGGTTCAACTTAAAGTCACCAGCTGCATTAACCCCTAACAAAATAGTCAGCCTGTCCTTTGAAGTCAGGCATTGACTTCTCTCTAGCTATGAAAGTCCTAGATGGCATCTTCTTCCAAGAAACTTTTTAATTTATATTGAAAATCTGTTATTTAGTGTAACTCCCTTCAGGAACTATTTTAAATACATCTTCTGAATAACTTGATGCATCTTCTACATCAGCACTTACTGCTCCATCTTTCCGTTTACATTATGGAGATGGGCTCTTTCTTTAAACCACATGAACCAATCTCTGATAGATTTGAACTTTTCCTCTACAGCTTCCTCACCTTTCTCAGTCTTCATAGAATTGAACAGAGTTAGGGCCTTTGTTTGCATTGGGTTTTTGCAGTTTGTGGGATATTGGTTCTTGGGCCGCGGGTCAGGCTTGAATTCCTTTGGTAGGAGCACTGAGCTCAAACCACTTGTCTAACAGAGAATCTTAGACCCCAGGGAGCATTAACTGAAATGAGGTCTCCCAGAGGGTCTCATCTCAGCACCAAGACTTGGATCTTCTCAACTGTCTTTAAACTTCAGTGTTGGAAGTCAGTCCAAACAACCAGTAAGACAGGGACGCAGTCCTAACCATCGGGAAAAAAAAAAAAAAAAAAGACCAAAAATTATGTTCCAGATGAAGGAGCAAGGTAAACACCCACAAAAACAAATAAATGAGGAGAAAATAGGTAACATATTCAGATTATAAGGATTCCAGAAAAAGAGAAATAGAAAGGATCTGAAAAAATATTCAAAAGATTATAGATGAAAACTTCACTAACATGGGAAAGGAAATAACTACCCAAGTTCAGGAGGTGCAGAGAGTTCCATACAAGATAAATCCTAAGAGAAATGCATCAAGACAAATATTAATCAAGCTAGCGAAATTTAAGTTCAAAGAAAAACAAGTTAAAAGAAGAAGGAGAAAAGAAAAACAAAACAAGGAATTACCCAGAAGGTTTTAAGCTGTTTTTTTCAGAAGAAAATTGGGAGGCCAGAAGGGAGTGGCAGGATATATTTAAAGTGATGAAAAGGAGGAACCAACAACCAAAATTAATCTACTCAGCAAGAATCTCAGGTTCAGTGGAGAAACAAAAAGCTTTACAGAAGAAGAAAAGCTAAGAAGATTCAGTACCACCAAACCAGCATTACAACAAATGCTAAAGGAATCTGTCTCTCTTTTTAAATTTTACTTTGCAATACTGTATTGGTTTTGCCATACATCAACATAAATCTGCCATGAGTGTACAGGAAACACAGGAGAAATAATAGATCCACAAAAGCAAACTCAAAACAATTTTAAATGGCTATATACACGTTTATAATCACATTGAATGTAAATGGATTAAATGCTCCAAACAGAAGACACAGACTAGCTTGTAGAAAAACAAGATCCATGTATATGCTGTCTACAAGAGAACCACTTCTGACCTAGGGAAACATACAGACTGAAAGTGAGGTGATGGAAAAAGATATTCCTTGCAAATGGAAATTTAAAGAAATCTGGAATAGTGATACCCATTTTAGAGAAAAGGGACTTTAAAATAAATACTGTTAAAAAAATAAAGACACTACTAAGTAATAAAAGGATCCATCCAAGAAGAAATGGCAATTATAAATATTTATGCAGACATCATAGGACCATCTCAATACATAAGGCAAGTGCTAACTGCCATAGAAGGGAATATTGAAAATAACACAATACAGTGGGGGACTTTAACACCCCATTTACACTATGAACAGATTATCTGACAGAAGATAAACAAACATCAATTTTAAATGGCATAGTAGACCAATTAGATTTAATTGTTATCTATAGGATATTCCAATTGAAAGCTGCAGAATCAAATTTCTTCTCAAGTTCACAGGGAACATTATCCAAGATGGATCACATCTTAGGTCACAAATAAAGCCTCAGAAATTTTAAGATAATTGAAATTATACCAAATATCTTTTTCTGACCACAAGACTATGAGATTAGGAAACAGTTAGGGGGGAGTGGGGATGTAAAAACTGCAAGAATGTTTGCAAAACATAAAAGTTGTGAGCAGTGCTATATAACCAAGGGATTACTGAAGAAAACAAAAGACAAAAATTTAAAATACCTAGAAACAACTGACAATGAAAACACAATGACTGAAAACCTATGATGCTGCTGCTAAGTCACTTCAGTCGTGTCCAACTCTGTGCGACTCCATAGACAGCAGCCCACCAGGCTCCTCCTGGGATTCTCCAGGCAAGACACTGGAGTGGGTTGCCATTTTCTTCTCCAGTGCATGAAAGTGAAAAGTGAAAGTGAAGTCGCTCAGTCGTGTCCAACTCTTAGTGACCCCATGGTCTGCAGCCTACCAGGCTCCTCCATCCATGGGGTTTTCCAGGCAAGAGTACTGGAGTGGGGTGCCATTGCCTATGGGATGTGGCAAAAATTGTTCTAAGAGTGAAAAGTAAAAGTGAAGTTGCTCAGTTGTGTCCGACTCTTTGAGATGAACTGTAGCCCACCAGGCTCCTCCATCCATGGAATTTTCCAGACAAGAGTACTGGTGTGGGTTGCCATTTCCTTCTCCAGGGGAGCTTCCTCACCCAGGGATTGAACTCAGGTCTCCTGCATTGCGGGCAGATGCTTTACCATCTGAGCCACCAGGGAGAGTGAAGTTTATAGAAATTCAGTCTCACCTTAGTAACAAAAATCTCAAATGAGCAATCTAACTTTACACCTAAAGCAACTATGAAAAGAACAAATAAAACCCAAAGTAAATAGAAGGAAATAAACCATAAAGCAAAAATAAGTGAAACAGAAATGAAGAAAACAATATCAAAGGTAAATAAAACTAAAAGATTGTTTTATGAGAAGATAAACGCAACTGATAAACCTTTAGCCAGAGTCATCAGGAAAAACAGAGATGACTCGTAAACAAAGTTAGAAATGAATAAGAAGAAATTAAAACAGATAACACAAAGTAGTAAGAGATTACTGGATACTCTAGTAGCTCAAACAGTAAAGAATCTGCCTGCAATGTGGGAAATCTGGGTTCAATCCCTGGGTTGGGAAGATACCCTGGAGGAGGGCATGACAACTCACTTCAGTATGCTTGCCTGTAGAATTCCCATAGACATGGGAGCCTGGTGGGTTACAGTCCAAGGGGTGACAAAGAGTCAGACATGACTCAGCGACTAAGCATAGCACAGCACAGCAAGAATATGCCAATAAAATGGACAATCTTGGAGAAATGAACAAATTCTTGAAAAGGTGCAACTTTCTAAGATTGAACCAGGAAGAATTACAAAATATAAACAGACCAAACACAACTAATGAAATTAAACTGTGATTAAAATTCTTCCAACATGGGCTTCCCTGGCGGGTTAGTGATAAAGACTTTGCCTGCCATTGCAGGAGACAAAGTTTCAAGCTCTGCTCTAGGAAGATCCCCCATGCTACAGAGCAACTAAGCCTTTCCACCACGACTATTGGGCTTTAGAGTCCAGGAACTGCAACTATGGAGTTCACATGTTATAACCACTGAAGGCCCATGCCCTAGAACCTGTGCTACAGAACAAGAGAAATCACTGAATAAGAAGCCCACACACTGAAACAAAGAGTAGCCCCACTTGCAACAGCTAGAAAAAGCCTGTGTAGCAATAAGGACCCAATACAGCCAAAAATAAATAAAATTATGTTTAAAAAAATCTTCCAGCAAACAAAAGTCCAGAACCAGATGGCTCCATTGGTGAATTCTATCAAAAAAGGAAAGAAGAGCTAACAGATAAACTTCTCAGGCTCTTCCAAAAACTGCAGACAAAGAAACACTCCCAGCCTCATTCTACAAAGCCACCATTACCTTGATACCAAAAGCAGACAGTGTCACACACAAAAAAGAAAATTACAGGCCAATATCACTAATGAACATAGTTCTTCAAAATGCTAGCAAACCAAATCCCACAATGCATTAAAAGGATCATACACCATGATCAAGTGGGGTTTATCCCAGGGAAGCAAAGATTCTTCAATATATGCAAATCAATCAAGGTGATACACTATATTAACAACTTGAGACATTAAAACCATATAGTCACCTCAATAGATACAGAGAAAGGTTTCAAAAAAATTCAAAATGGATTTATGATAAAAACTCTCCCAAAAGTGGACATAGAGGGAAACTTCTTCAACTTAATACAGGCCATAAATGAGAAACCCACAGCAAACATTATTCTCAATGCTGAAAACTTGAAAGCATTTTCTCTAAGATCAGGAACATGACAAGGGTGCCTACTCTCACCACTCTTATTCAACATAGTTTTAGAAATCCTAGCCACAGCAATCAGGGAAGAAAAATAAAGGAACAGAAGTTGGAATAGAAGATTGAAACTGTCACTGTTTGCAAATTACATGATATGCTATACATAGAAAATCCTTAACATGATACCAGAAATTTATTAGAGCTAATCCATGAATTTAGAAAAGTTGCAGGATACAAAATTAATATACATATATCTCCTGCATACCTGTAGACTAAAGAATGAATGATCAGAAAGAGAAATTAAGAAAGCAATTCCGTTTACCATCTCAACAAAAAATAAAATACCTAGGAATGAAAACCTACCCTCAGAGGCAAAACATCTGTACTCTGAAAACTGTAAAACACTGATGAAAGAAATCAAAGATGACACAAACAGAAAGAGAGATAGACTATGCTCTTGTTTTGGAAAAATCAGTATTGTCAAAATGATTTATTATCCAAAGCAATCTAAATATTCGGTGGAGTCACTATCAAATTACCTATGACATTCTTCACAGAATTAGAACAAAAACTTTACATTTTGTACAGACAGACAAAATATCCTAATAGCCAAAGCAATTTTGAGAAAGAAAGCTGAAACTGAAAGAATCAGCTCCACAACTTCAAACTACGGTTTAATAGAAAGCCAGAGTAATCAAGACAATGTGGTAGTGGCACAAAAACAGAAATAATCCATGAAACAGGATGGAAAGCCCAGAGATAAACTGATGCACCTGTGGTCACTTAATCTAGGACAAAGGAGGAAAGAGTATACCATGGGGAAGCAACATCCTTTTCAATAAGTGGTACTGGGAATACTAGACAGCTAGATGTAAAAGAATGACATTAAAACACTATCTAACACCATACATAAAAAATGAACTAAAAATGGATTGAAGACCTAAATGTAAGACCAGATTATATGAACTCTTAGAAAATATAGGAAAAACAATCTTTGATGTAAACCACAGCAAGATCATTTTTGACCTATATCCTAGAATAATGAAAATAAAAACAAAAATAAACAAATGGGGCCTTATTTAAATTAAAAGTTAAAAGCTTTTGCACAGCAAAGAAAGTAATAAATTAGACAAAAAGACAATCCTCAGAATGGGAGAAAATATTTGCAAATGAAACAACTTGACCAGGGACTTATTTTCAGAATATACAAAGAGCTCATGAACCTCAACTGGAAAACAACAACAACAGCAACAAAAACCAGGCAGAAGACGTAAATAGGTAGTTCTCTAAAGAAGATACACAGATAGCCATGAAACACATGAAAAGATGCTCCATATTGCTAATTATGTGAGAAATGCAGATCAAAACTACAATGAGACTATTCTCACACCAGTCAGACCTCACACCAGTCAGAATTGCCATGATAAAAAAATATACAAAAAATAAATGCTGGGAATCTGAAGCTCCAATGCTTTGGCCACCTGACTCCTCGGTAAAGACCCTGATACTGGAAAAGATTAAAAGCAGGAGGAGAAGGGGACGCCAGAGATTAAGATAGTTGGATGGCATCACCAACTTGATCAACATGAGTTTGAGGAAGCTCTGGGAGTTGGTGATGGACGAGGCAGCCTGGCATGCTGCACAATGATTTGAACCTGACTCAGTGACTGAACGGAACTGAGCGCTACCATATGACTCAGCAACCCTACTATTGGGCTGAGAGCTGGAGAAAACCATAATTCAAAAAGACCCATGTCGCCTCAGTTTTTGTTTCAACACTTATTTTCAGTTGGTGAGGCGTGAAACCAGTAGCAGGAAATCTCAAATGTCCACCAACAGATAAATGGATAATGAAATAATGGTACATATATGCAATGGTATATTATCCAACCATTAAAAGTAGAATTGTGCCATTTATAGAGATGTGAATGGGGCTAGAGTCTGTAATATAGGTTGAAATAAGTCAGAGAAAGGAAAACTAATATCATAATGCATTTATGTGGAATCTAGAAAAGTGATACAGATGAACTTATTTACAGGCCCTGACTAGAGAGATGATATCTTATTCCAAAGATTATAAACCTTTGCACTGTCAGTTGCCAAGCATACTAGAGATTCAAAAATCACATTAGTGACAATTTGGGACCTGAGGTATTTCTGAGCTCCTCAGATGATTAGTGGCCTGGCTGATGTCTATTCTTTCAGTGTTCTTTTATTCTTTTCCCTTTACTCGGCACAATTCCACATTTTTCTGTGTAGCTCAAGACACAATCAGTCTGGTCCCTGTGTGGTCTCTCTGTTGACATATGATCCAAGGGCTAAAGCAAACCAAAATGCTCAGCTGACTGCTCCTGATTTCATTCTTCTACTGGTGATGGGCCCAGAAATTCTTTTCTCTCTCCACTAGACTTTTAAGATTTTGTAAATTTTAATTCCAGTAGGAGGATTGATTCAAGTTATCCAATCTACTCTCTGTGAAAGCAGAATCTCTGTCTCAATACTAATCAGTAATATGTTTTAAAAGGTCATTTATTTAAACTTTAGGATTCTACATTTTGATACTTTATGCTTCTGTGTTACTATATTTTTCCTTTTGCTTTAAAAATAAGTTATCATTATGGGAGTTGAGTTATGTTTCCATGTTACATATTTTAGACAATATGACACATTCTTTTATAATAAATCTGTTCTAATCAAGAGATCAGTTGGGATTGGGAGAAGATGGCGGAGGAATAGGACGGGGAGACCACTTTCTCCCTAGCAAATTCATCCAAAGAACATTTCAACGCGGAGGAAAATCTACAAAACAACTTCTGAATGCTGGCAGAGGTCGTCAGGCATCCAGAATAGCACAACATTGTCTTCAAAAACAGGTAGGAGGAATACAAAAGATGGAGAAACAGACAAAGGAGCTAGGGAGGGAGCTCCATCCTGGGAAAGGGGTCCTGTCCCGGGAAGAGAGTTTTAAGAAAGAGAGGCGTTTCCAAACGCCAGGAAAAGCATTCACTGCTGAATTTGTGACGAGCCTTGAAAGCACAGAGGGCAACATAACAGGGAAGAAAAACAAAATAAAAAAAAAAATAATTAAAACTAACAGATTATGAGCCCAACGGTAACTCCCCCAGCAGAAAAGACAGGGCAGACGCCTGCATTGCCATTAGCAGGTAAGGGCTGGGCAGGGAGGCGCACGAGATGAGACTGCAGTGCAAAAGAATCGGGCCTGAAGGCCCCGTGCATAACCTGAGCGAACTAACNTGAAAGCACAGAGGGTAACATAACAGGGAAGAAAAACAAAATAAAAAAAAAAATAATTAAAACTAACAGATTATGAGCCCAACGGTAACTCCCCCAGCAGAAAAGACAGGGCAGACGCCTGCATTGCCATTAGCAGGTAAGGGCTGGGCAGGGAGGCGCACGAGATGAGACTGCAGTGCAAAAGAATCGGGCCTGAAGGCCCCGTGCATAACCTGAGCGAACTAACTTGGGCTAGCTCCGTGCATAACCTGAGTGAACTAACTTGGGCTAGCCCCGCGTGTAACCAGAGTGAACTAACTTGGGCTAGCACACCAGACCGCGGGACAGTTACCACGTGAAAAGCTCTAA
>SJYA01011492.1:0-16818 GCA_006410615.1 Neotragus moschatus
CTTGACTTCACATTCCAGGATGTCTGGCTCTAGGTGAGTGATCATAAGAAGTGGGATTACTGGATGATATGGCAGTTCTGTTTTTAGTTTTTTAAGGAGCCCCCATTCATTCTCCCTCGTGCTTGTACATATTTACTTTCCCACAGTAGCATAGGAGGAGAATTGTTTTAAAACAAAATGTAGCAAAACTGCTTAAGAATAGTGCCATGATTGTTTCTAGATATTTTTTTCAAGGAAAAGGTTCTTGCTTTGAAGAAGTTAGTTTCTTAGATCTGATTTCGGTGTCTTGTTTAAGGCATGCAAGTTTTACTGAGCCCTTGCCACAGATCGTAACTCTGGTTTAGTGATTCTGAGGTTTACGTGGGAGAGAGAACATTTCCTACTTCGACAGTCCCCGGTTGAGGAGGCAAGATGCGTTTACAGAGAATGAGTAGTCCGGGGGACATGTGAGCCATGGATCATTCAGGTCGCACGTGAGTGATGAGCTGTAGGTATTGGATGACGGGAGAAGTCCGCTGAGAACCTCAGGTTCCAACTCTGAAGAGTGTAGCAGGAGGGTTTTGGTAGATGGAGGACTAGAGCCACCAACCTCAGAGGGGTCTTCAGTAAGATGTGTTTTTTGGAGACTCTAGATTGGAAACGTTTTTATTCATAGGGTGACATAATTACAGCAACTGTCTATTGACTGTGTAATATGTGCTGGACATCTTGTTCAGAGCGTTTCACGTATTACTTTTTAATCATGGTTGTTACTGCCTCCATATTACAGGTGAGAAAATTGAGGTCCAGGAACATTAAATAGATGGCCAAGTTCACACAGCATTACATATCAGACCTGGGATTTGAACTCAGGATCACCTGATTTACAGTGACCATTCAATTTATCATCCAAGCTAGAACGTTTTAGGATTAGAAGGGAGCACTGGTGCTGACTAGGCCAGGACAGCATGTTCAGACCTAGATAGCTTGGAAGATAAGTGGTGGAGGCCGTGCAAAACGGGTTGTTCAGTTCAGTGGAGTCACTCAGTCGTGTTCAACTCTTTGCGATCCCATGGATTGTAGCACGCCAGGCCTCCCTGTCCATCACCAACTCCCAGAGTTTACTGAAACTCGTGTCCATGGAAATCGGTGATGCCATCTAACCATCTCATCCTCTGTCGTCCCCTTCTCCTGCCTTCAGTCTTTCCCAGCATCAGGGTCTTTTCCAATGAGTCGGCTCTTCACATTAGGTGGCCAAAGTATTTGAGTTTCAGTTTCAGCATAAGTCCCTCTAATGAATATTCAGGATTGATTTCCTTTAGGATGGACTGGTTGGATCTCCTTGCAGTCTAAGGGACTCTCAAGAGTTTTCTGCAACACCACAGTTCAAAAGCATCAGTTCTTCAATGCTCAGCTTTCTTTATCGTCCAACTCTCACATCTATACATGATTACTGGAAAAACCATAGCTTTGACTAGACGGACCTGTGTTGGCAAAGTAATGTCTCTGCTTTTTAGTATGCTGTCTAGGTTGGTTATAACTTTTCTTCCAACAAAGTTGTAAGCTAATTAATTTGACAACATTGTATAGGATGGAGTGGAGTTAGAAGAGATGAGAGTCTCAGAGAATAATCAGTAGGTGAGTTCATTAAAAGTAGGTTACATATGAGGAAGATCTGAATTGAATGATGGAGTGAGAGAAGTAAGATTTCTTACGAATTGTTGATAATGAAAAATTTCAAACCTACCCCAAACTGGAAAGAATAATACACTGAATTCCTACATGCCAGTGGCCCAGATGAAAAAATTCCCTGATTTTGTCCTTTTTGTTTCATCCATCTTCCCTTTTAATTCTTTTTTTCCACTTGCATGTGCATTTATAAAGAATATGGACATTTCTTACTCTCCATAGTGGATTACCAACTTATCAAAATTAATGAGAATGCTAATTTTTTTACTATTATTTCTCATTTCTCTTTGATATCCACATTTTCCCAGTTACCTTTTTACTGATTCCTTTATTCCCTTGAGTCAGAATCCCAACAAGGAAGGAAGAAACCATTAAGCATTGTGACTTTCCAAAGCTGAGTCCAAAAGTTTTGAGCTTGATAAAAAGAAAACCAAGTTAATTGGCTAACCGGTACAGGATATCATTTGGAAAAGGAATTTTCCAGATCCCTTTATAAACAAAATAATTTGGAAAATGGTTTCAGGGGAAGATGGGAAGAGAGCCAAGAAATTTTTTCCTTCCAAAGTTTTGTTTCAAATAATTTCTGATCTTTAGAAATTTTACTAAAGCGGTACAGATGGACATCTGTATATTCTTTACCTAGCTTCATCAGTTGTTAGCAGTTTGTTACAGCATTATATACTTCATCATGTATCTCGTAAGAATAAGTCTGTCTCATGAACTTCTGGTTGCTGTGAGGAGGACTGTGGGGAAGAGGTAGTTGGGGAGTTTGGGATGGATGTGTACACACTGCTATGTTTAAAATGGATAGCTGACAAGGACCTACTGTACAGCGCATGGAACTCTGTTCAGTGTTGTGGCCTGGATGGGAGGGAGTTTTGGGGAGAATGGATATATGTGTATATATGGGTGAGTCCCTTCGCTGTCCACCTGAAACTGTCACAATATTGTTAAGCGGCCATACCCCAATACAAAAAAAGAAAGTTAAAAAAAAAAAAGGTCTCTCTCCAACCACAGGCAAGTACAACACTCAGGGCATTTAACATTATATAATGCTTTTATCTAGTGTACAGTTCATATTTACATTTCTCAGAATTTCCCATAATGTTCTATTTTTTAATTCCCTAGATCCAATATTCAGTCTAAAATCCTGCTTCACCTGTGTAGATATAGTCTCCTTTAATCTAAAACAGTTCTCTGGGACTTTTTTCCTTTATATAATGCACATTTTATTGTTTTTTTTAAACCTAAGCCATCCTCCTCCCCAAATGTCTTTTTATGTTTGAATTTAATCAGTGTCTCATGATTGGATTCGAATGAAACATTTCGTTGGGGATGGCATCCTGTCAGGAGGTTACTGATGTCAGTTGGTCCCATTACTGGTGAAGTGAAGTTTTATTTGGTTTCTTTCCTGGGTTTTTCCATAGCCTATCCTCTTCCCCAGCACTCATTTGCTTAGTGCTTTTAGCATCCGTGGAGTACACCTGCCTGTATAAATCCTCACCATGGTGGCTGTAAACGGGAACGTTCTACCAGTTCTTTTAGTGGGCTTTCTGCTGCATCAGAAGCATTCTGGTGCCACGTCTCAGGCACGGGGGAGCTGCACAGTCTGGTGCTTCCCAAGGACTCTGGTGACTTTGAGTGGCTGGAACAGAGCTCAGAGCTTGGATTCTGTATGAGTGCAGTGAATGTGTGTCTCCACGTACGGATGTCGAAACGATGGGGTGGAAGGTCCACAGACTCCATCAGTTGCTGGGGATGCCTCCTCTGGCCTGTGAATTCTCCGCGGGGGCCCAAGAGTGCTTAGACTCGGCTCTCATGAAGCAGTCCTTCTCATCTCCATGCTACTTGCAGAGTTCCTGTCCCATATCCAATAGACAGGCATAGCCACCAACCCAACAGAAGTTGGTGTCTTGTGTTTAAATCGAAAGAAGGTGGGCTTTGTGCATTTCATCCCCTTCTTTTCATTAGGTAGGAGACATTCAAAGCAAATAAGCAGTGTTGTGTTGGTAATGGGGTTTGGGGCATTGACTTTGGGGACCACCAGGCTTTTGTTAATCCCAGCCTCATTCTGAGTTTCTAACTCTCATCTCTGCCACAAGGAGTAACTGGAGGACCATGTAAGAGACCAGGCCAACCAGGCTCAGGAGCTGGGCCCCAGGTTTGTTCTTTCTGCTTGAAGCTCCTTCCTCTAACTTACTGAGTTTCTCCTCCTCCGTTAAGACACAGGTCAGTTATCTGTTGCCTTGTCTTTCCTTTCTCTCCAGAGCCCCTCTGCTTAGCCTGCAGACGTTGAATCTTGTATGACCACATGGTCCCACACAGCACACCTACCTTCTGTCTCCTTATCTGTCTTCCTGGTAGACTGTGAGCCCATTAACCACAGGGTTAGATCTTTTCATCGCTAAAACCTTAGCACCAGTGTGAGATCTGGGACATATTTGTGCTTACTAATTTTTTTTTTTAAGATGCAACTCTTTATTGAAGTATCATTGGTTTACTGTGTTAACATTAGTTTCAAGTGTGCAACACAGTGGTTCACATTTTTTACAGATTTTACGCCATTTTAAATTAATATGAAGTATTGGCTGTATTCCCTGTGATGTACAGTATATCCTTGCAGCTTTTTTATTTTATGCGTAGTAGTTTGTACCCCTTAATCCCCTACTCCAGTCTTAATCCTCTGCCTTCTCCNAGGATTGATTTCCTTTAGGATGGACTGGTTGGATCTCCTTGCAGTCTAAGGGACTCTCAAGAGTTTTCTGCAACACCACAGTTCAAAAGCATCAGTTCTTCAATGCTCAGCTTTCTTTATCGTCCAACTCTCACATCTATACATGATTACTGGAAAAACCATAGCTTTGACTAGACGGACCTGTGTTGGCAAAGTAATGTCTCTGCTTTTTAGTATGCTGTCTAGGTTGGTTATAACTTTTCTTCCAACAAAGTTGTAAGCTAATTAATTTGACAACATTGTATAGGATGGAGTGGAGTTAGAAGAGATGAGAGTCTCAGAGAATAATCAGTAGGTGAGTTCATTAAAAGTAGGTTACATATGAGGAAGATCTGAATTGAATGATGGAGTGAGAGAAGTAAGATTTCTTACGAATTGTTGATAATGAAAAATTTCAAACCTACCCCAAACTGGAAAGAATAATACACTGAATTCCTACATGCCAGTGGCCCAGATGAAAAAATTCCCTGATTTTGTCCTTTTTGTTTCATCCATCTTCCCTTTTAATTCTTTTTTTCCACTTGCATGTGCATTTATAAAGAATATGGACATTTCTTACTCTCCATAGTGGATTACCAACTTATCAAAATTAATGAGAATGCTAATTTTTTTACTATTATTTCTCATTTCTCTTTGATATCCACATTTTCCCAGTTACCTTTTTACTGATTCCTTTATTCCCTTGAGTCAGAATCCCAACAAGGAAGGAAGAAACCATTAAGCATTGTGACTTTCCAAAGCTGAGTCCAAAAGTTTTGAGCTTGATAAAAAGAAAACCAAGTTAATTGGCTAACCGGTACAGGATATCATTTGGAAAAGGAATTTTCCAGATCCCTTTATAAACAAAATAATTTGGAAAATGGTTTCAGGGGAAGATGGGAAGAGAGCCAAGAAATTTTTTCCTTCCAAAGTTTTGTTTCAAATAATTTCTGATCTTTAGAAATTTTACTAAAGCGGTACAGATGGACATCTGTATATTCTTTACCTAGCTTCATCAGTTGTTAGCAGTTTGTTACAGCATTATATACTTCATCATGTATCTCGTAAGAATAAGTCTGTCTCATGAACTTCTGGTTGCTGTGAGGAGGACTGTGGGGAAGAGGTAGTTGGGGAGTTTGGGATGGATGTGTACACACTGCTATGTTTAAAATGGATAGCTGACAAGGACCTACTGTACAGCGCATGGAACTCTGTTCAGTGTTGTGGCCTGGATGGGAGGGAGTTTTGGGGAGAATGGATATATGTGTATATATGGGTGAGTCCCTTCGCTGTCCACCTGAAACTGTCACAATATTGTTAAGCGGCCATACCCCAATACAAAAAAAGAAAGTTAAAAAAAAAAAAGGTCTCTCTCCAACCACAGGCAAGTACAACACTCAGGGCATTTAACATTATATAATGCTTTTATCTAGTGTACAGTTCATATTTACATTTCTCAGAATTTCCCATAATGTTCTATTTTTTAATTCCCTAGATCCAATATTCAGTCTAAAATCCTGCTTCACCTGTGTAGATATAGTCTCCTTTAATCTAAAACAGTTCTCTGGGACTTTTTTCCTTTATATAATGCACATTTTATTGTTTTTTTTAAACCTAAGCCATCCTCCTCCCCAAATGTCTTTTTATGTTTGAATTTAATCAGTGTCTCATGATTGGATTCGAATGAAACATTTCGTTGGGGATGGCATCCTGTCAGGAGGTTACTGATGTCAGTTGGTCCCATTACTGGTGAAGTGAAGTTTTATTTGGTTTCTTTCCTGGGTTTTTCCATAGCCTATCCTCTTCCCCAGCACTCATTTGCTTAGTGCTTTTAGCATCCGTGGAGTACACCTGCCTGTATAAATCCTCACCATGGTGGCTGTAAACGGGAACGTTCTACCAGTTCTTTTAGTGGGCTTTCTGCTGCATCAGAAGCATTCTGGTGCCACGTCTCAGGCACGGGGGAGCTGCACAGTCTGGTGCTTCCCAAGGACTCTGGTGACTTTGAGTGGCTGGAACAGAGCTCAGAGCTTGGATTCTGTATGAGTGCAGTGAATGTGTGTCTCCACGTACGGATGTCGAAACGATGGGGTGGAAGGTCCACAGACTCCATCAGTTGCTGGGGATGCCTCCTCTGGCCTGTGAATTCTCCGCGGGGGCCCAAGAGTGCTTAGACTCGGCTCTCATGAAGCAGTCCTTCTCATCTCCATGCTACTTGCAGAGTTCCTGTCCCATATCCAATAGACAGGCATAGCCACCAACCCAACAGAAGTTGGTGTCTTGTGTTTAAATCGAAAGAAGGTGGGCTTTGTGCATTTCATCCCCTTCTTTTCATTAGGTAGGAGACATTCAAAGCAAATAAGCAGTGTTGTGTTGGTAATGGGGTTTGGGGCATTGACTTTGGGGACCACCAGGCTTTTGTTAATCCCAGCCTCATTCTGAGTTTCTAACTCTCATCTCTGCCACAAGGAGTAACTGGAGGACCATGTAAGAGACCAGGCCAACCAGGCTCAGGAGCTGGGCCCCAGGTTTGTTCTTTCTGCTTGAAGCTCCTTCCTCTAACTTACTGAGTTTCTCCTCCTCCGTTAAGACACAGGTCAGTTATCTGTTGCCTTGTCTTTCCTTTCTCTCCAGAGCCCCTCTGCTTAGCCTGCAGACGTTGAATCTTGTATGACCACATGGTCCCACACAGCACACCTACCTTCTGTCTCCTTATCTGTCTTCCTGGTAGACTGTGAGCCCATTAACCACAGGGTTAGATCTTTTCATCGCTAAAACCTTAGCACCAGTGTGAGATCTGGGACATATTTGTGCTTACTAATTTTTTTTTTTAAGATGCAACTCTTTATTGAAGTATCATTGGTTTACTGTGTTAACATTAGTTTCAAGTGTGCAACACAGTGGTTCACATTTTTTACAGATTTTACGCCATTTTAAATTAATATGAAGTATTGGCTGTATTCCCTGTGATGTACAGTATATCCTTGCAGCTTTTTTATTTTATGCGTAGTAGTTTGTACCCCTTAATCCCCTACTCCAGTCTTAATCCTCTGCCTTCTCCCCTCTGCCTTCACTCCGAGGGCAATCATTCCGTGGGCAATTTGTTCTCTGTATCTGTGAGTTTACGTTTGTTACCTTCATTAGTTTCTTTTTCTTAGATGGACTGTGTAAGCAGTAGTATGTGGTGTGGGTTTTCCTCTGGCTTATTTCACTAAGCATGAGGCCCTCCAGATTCATGCATATTGTTGCTAATGGCAACATTTCCTCCTTCTTCTGTGGCCGAGCAGCACCCCACTGTGTATATGCCACATGCCCTAGATCCATTCGTCTTGGGAGGACACCTAGGCCGCCTCCACGTCTCTGCCACTGTAAACATTACTGCTGTGAGCACTGAGGCACGTGCACCTTTTCAGATCAGCGTTTTCATTTTCTTCAGATATCCACCCAGAACTGGGCTTGCTAGATCACATGGCAGTTCTGTTTTTAGTTTTCTGAGGAAGCTCCATAGTGTTTGCTTTAATGGCTGTACAAGTTTGTATTCCCGCCAACACTGTACTAGAGTTCTCTCTTCTCCATGTCCTTGCCGACACGTGTCACTCTGTGCTCTTTGGTGATAGCCGTTCTGACACTTGTGAGGCGATACCTCATTGTGTGTTTTTTGGAATTTGTTTTTGTTTGGTTTATGGTTGTGCTGGGTCTTTGTTGCTGCACGTGGGTTTTCTCTAGCTGCAGTGAGCAGAGGCTGCTCTTCACGGCTGTGTTCAGCCTTCTTAATCCTGTGGCCTCTCTTGCTGTGGAGCCCAGGCTCTGGGAGCGCTGACCCTAGCAGTTGCGGCATGTGGGCTCATTTGCTTCCCCTCATGTGGAATCTTTCCAGACCAGGGATCAAACCCGTGTCCCCTGCAGTGGCAGACAGATTCTTACCTCCTGTACCACCAGGGAGGTTCCTCACTGGGGTTTTGATTTGCGTTTCTCTGATGTTCGTTTAGAAGAGCGTCTTTTCTTGGGACTGTTGGCATATTATTTAGTTGGGTTGCTTGTGTTTTTTGGTATTGAGCTGTGTGAGCTGTAGTTTAGTCATTACCCCCTTATCAGTCATATCATTTGCAAACACTTTCTCCCGATCAGTAGATTTTCTTTCCGTTTTTGTCTGTGGTTTCCTTTGTTATGCAAAAGCTTTTAAGTTTAATTAAGTTCCAAATATTTATTTTTGCCTGTATTCCTTCTGTCTTAGGAGACAGATCAAAAACAAATATTGCCATGATTATGTCAAGAAGTGTCCTGCCTATGTTTTCTTTTTGGAGTTGTATGGTTTCCAGTCTTAACTTTAGGTCTTTAGTCCACTTTGAGTTTATTTTTGTAAAAGGTGTGAGAACATGTTCTAGTTTCATCCTTTTACTTGTAGCTGTCCCATTTTCCCTGCATCACTTATTGAAGCTGCTCTCTTTTCTTCATGATATCTTCTTGCCTCCTTTGTTGTAGACTAGTTGACCACGAGTGCATGAGTTTATTTCTGGGCGCTCTATATGATCTCTGTGTCTGTTTTTAGGCCAGTATCGTATTGTTTAGACTACTGTAGCTTTGTGACATAGTCTGAAGTCGAGGCATAGGATACCTCCAGCTCTGTTCTTTTTTTCTCAAGACTGCTTTGACTATTCCAGGTCTTTGTGTTTCCATACAAATTTTAGAATTATCTGTCCTAGTTCTGTGAAAAATGCTGTTGGTATTTTGATAGGGGTTGCACTGAATCTATAGATTGCCTTTAGGTAGTATGGACATTTTAATAATACTGATTCTTCCAATCTGTGAACATAGTATATCTTTCCATCTACCTATCAAATATCTTTGTGAGTGTAGTCTAATTATATCATTATACCTGTGGGAAAACTCAGACCTAAGAGGGTAAGGGACTTCATTGAATATGATAGAGCAGGTAAATGGAGAACCGGGACAAGACCACAGTCTTTTCCTCCTAATCTGCCGCTGATAGATACTTTGCCAGTATTTATCTTGGATCCAAAAGCCCAAAGACCTTTTCATAAACTACTACTTCAGCCAAGCCACCACCGCCACCGTCACCACCATCAACACCATGATTTGGAGGCATTCATTATTATGTCAGGTACCCTTCGAGGTGCTTTACACACCACATATAGTTTACAGTACTTAGGATCATCCTGCCAGGTAAGTCTTAGTAACTCACTGTCCATATGAAGAAATGGAAGCATAGAGAATTCAGTGGCCCAAGTCACTTTACTTGCCCACAGGTGGCAAGGCTGGATCTGGAATCTGAACCACACAGGCCTGGGTACTGGCAAGTGCGTGGGCTTCTGCATTAAAATGTTCCTGACTGTGAGTTCCTGCCCTACCACTTACGAACCAGGTGGTCTCCTGCAGCGTGTTCAGCCTTCTCAGCCGCAGGGTCCTCCCTTGGGAATCAGAAGGGCCTACTTCCCCTGCCGGATTGCTGGGAGGATTGTGTGTGATGGCTGTCTTATGTCTTTCTGAGAAGCTCCTAAGTAGCAATTGCTTTCTCTTCATTTTACAGATGAAGAATTGAGGCCCAGAGAGTTTCTGTAATTCGATCCATATTCTAACTGGTCACATGGCTTCTGAGTAGTGACGGCAGAGATTGAAGCCGGTTCTGACTGGTTCTAACCTGCATGCTCTTCTTGCTCTGCCCTGCTGCCTAAAGCACATGGCTCAGTGGTGAGTCACAGGGCCCCACGGATTCCCTGGTGGCGCAGACGGCAAAGAATCTGCCTGCAGTGCAGGAGCCCTGGGTTAGGAAGATCCCCTGGAGAAAGGAACAGCAACCCGCTCCAGTATTCTTGCCTGGAGAGGTCCGTGGACAGAGGAGCCTGGCGGGCTACAGTCCATGGGGTCGCAAAGAGTCAGCCAGGACTGAGTGACTCACGTAACACGATCTTCCCCTCCATTTCCCCTAAAGCATTCTGAGAAAGAATATAGATGCAGGGGCCCGCCGTCTGGAAACTTGGACAGGGCAGAAGAAATTATAATTCTTAGAGAATTGCTGCTAAATTGATTTATAGTAGAAAAATTTAGGATTAATTTAAGGAGAGTAGAGTCCTCTTAGTCAACATAAGTATGACTGGTAGTCGATTGGTTAAAGTTGTTAAATTTGGAGTATCCGAAAAATTGTACATGCTTTTCTTAGGCATTTTATTTTACCTTAAATTGTGAATGTAAATCCTCTCAAGAATCCTTTTTTTTTTTTTTTTAAAGTTCCCGTCTGAAGGTTCTCTAACATCTGGATTGTCTCTGGATCTGATACTCTCTTGACAATGGGTCATATTGTTTTTTCTTTACGTGTGTCTTGTGAATTTTTTTTTCCTGCATGCTGGACACTGTGTGTAGAATTATAGAAACTGAGGTGACCCGGCCACGTCTTGTGTCCCCTGTCAGGCTGTTTGTGTGGGAAGCGGAGTCCTTCTGGTCAGTTGGTGAGCTGAGTTGAGTCAGTTCGTTGCTGTAGCGGAGTCCTTCTGGTCAGTTGGTGAGCTGAGTTGAGTCAGTTCGTTGCTGTAGCGACTTCAGCACACCGCACTCAGGCTTTCCGTTCCCCCGCTGGAGTGCGCAGTGCCCTGTGCACAGTGAGGGGCCTGGCGTGCGTGCAGGAGGGCTGTCTGCAGTGTCCCCGCTGTGCCCTCATCACTGACCAGCCCCTGCTCACCTGTAGCCCCTGGCGCTCGGGCTCCTTCCGCCCTGCTGGAGGTGCTTGTCCCTGGGTGCTGCCTCATGGTGGGAGGCAGTGTCACCCTGGTCCAGCTTCAGGCTTAGCCAGGCCTGTGCCACTGAGCCTGGGGGGTGGCAGTGGGGTTTTCTCAGCGTTCCTAGGCCTTCATTTCGTGGCAGCCACGCTCTGACCTGGAATCTGCCCTGGTGTTGGGAAGAAGCAAGGCTTCTGCCCTGAGTGCCTTCCTTCCTGGGACCAAAGGAGTCTTGCTTCCACCCTGCCCTCCCCTACCAGCAATTGGTCTTTCCCTGTGTCCTACAGGTGGGAGAGTTTCCAGCCTCTTTTCCATGATCAGTTGGGCTTTGCTTCTCCTTGCAGCCTGCAAGAAGCAGTGTAGTGTTGCCTTGGCCATAGGGCGCTGAGGCTTTGCCTTGTCTCAGAGGAACATCCAGGGAAATATACGGACTTCGCCTGTGTCAGCTCGCCACCCACTGCCCACCTGCCCCCAAGGGGACTTTCTCTAGGTACCTGCCCTGCCTCAGTCTCTTTCATAATCATCCCGTGGAAGCTTCCAGCAAATACAATCCCCTCCATGATTCTGGGCTCTCATGTAGCCCATGGGGATATGCTAGTCCAGACTCAGTCTTTAAGGTGTTGTGAACACTCACAGTGGTTTCTTTCTGCCTGACCACCAAAAAGGAAATAGCTAGTGTGTCCCTTGTCTCACCTCAGTAGCGTGGTGCTCACTGGCATAGATCGCTTTGTGGTTTCAACTCTCCGATGCATCCAGGAAAAGCAGTAATGTCACCTGTTATCTGACCAGTTCTCCATCCTAGCAGGTGGCACTAGTTGGGAGATTCCTGAGTCCTCATCTTCCACTGAACAATCCGAATGTCAGTTCAGTTCAGTCGTTCCATTGTGTCCGACTCTCTGTCATCCCATGGACTGCTGCATGCCAGGCTTCCTTGTCCATCACCCACTACTGCGGCTTGCTCAAACTCATGTCCATCGAGTCGGTGATGCCGTCCAACCATCACATCTTCTGTCATCCTGTTCTCCTCCTGCCTTGAATCTTTCCCAGCATCAGGGTCTTTTCCAATGAGTCAGTTCTTCACATCAGGTGGCCAAAGTACTGGAGTTTCAGCTTCAGCATCAGTCCTTCCAATGAATATTCAGGATTGATTTCTTTCAGGATGGACTGGTTGGATCTCCTTGAAGTTCAAGGGACTCTAAAGAGTCTTCCCCAACAGCACAGTTCAAAAACATCAATTCTTCTGTGCTCAGCTTTCTTTATGGTCCAACTCTCATATCCATACATGACCGCTGGAAAAACCATAGCTTTGACTAGATGGACCTTTGTCCGCAAAGTGATGTCTCTGCTTTTTAATATGCTGTCTAGGTTTGTCATAGCTTTTCTTCCAAGGAGCAAGTGTCTTCTAACTTCATGGCTGCGGTCACCATTTGCAGTGATTTTGGAGCCCAAGAAAATAAAGTCTGTCACTGTTTCCCCATCTATTTGTTGTGAAGTGATGGGAGCAGATTCCATGGTCTTAGTTTTCCGAATGTGGAGTTTTAAACCAGCTTTTTCATTCTCGNCTAACTTCATGGCTGCGGTCACCATTTGCAGTGATTTTGGAGCCCAAGAAAATAAAGTCTGTCACTGTTTCCCCATCTATTTGTTGTGAAGTGATGGGAGCAGATTCCATGGTCTTAGTTTTCCGAATGTGGAGTTTTAAACCAGCTTTTTCATTCTCGTCTTTCAGTTCTTTGAGAGGCTCTTTAGTTCCTCTTTGTTTTCTGCCATAAGGTTGGTGTCATCTGCATAGCTGAAGTTATTGATATTTCTCCCGGCAATCTTGATTCCAGCCTGTGCTTCATCCAGCCCAGCATTTCTCATGGTGTACTCTGCATATTAGTTAGGTAAGCAGGGTGACAGTATACAGCCTTGACATACTCCTTTCCCAATTTGGAACCAGTCCCTTGTTCCATGTCCGGTTCTAACTGTTGCTGCTTGACGTGCATGTAGATTTCTCAGGAGGCAGATAAGGTAGTCTGGTATTGTCATCTCTTTAAGAATTTTCCAGAGTTTGTTGTGAATGTCAGGGGAATGTCATCCTAATGTCAAAGGAGTGTAAATCTCTGGCTAGGAATTTCCCCAGCAACACAGCTCCTGTGGCTTCTAGTTCAGGTTTTATCCAATAACAAGAATCTGTGGTGTCCACTGAGCACTGATTCCCGCCCTCCCCCAGATTCTTTATTATTTTTCTATCAGGACTTTTGGGCTTCCCTGGTGACTCAGATGGTATAGAATTCTCCTGAATGGAGACCCGAGTTTGATCCCTGGGTCAGGAATGTCCCCTGGAGAAGGGAATGGGAACCCACTCCAATATTCTTGCCTGGGAAATCCCGGGGACAGAGGGAGCCTGGTGTGCTAGAGTCCTTGAGGTCATGTAGAGACGGACACGACTGAGCCAGTAAGACTTTCCCTTTCATCAGGGCTTTTAGAGTGGTTGCTCCTACAGTGCATTCAACAGATCTTTTCATGTGTAAAATAACCCTCTTTAGTGAGTTTTAAAAAACATTCAGCTTAGAATCTGTATAAACAACTTTTGTTTCTTGTAGTCCTATTTTGTCTGTTTACATAATGTTTAATTAAGTTATGAAATTACATCAACAAGGACAACTGATAGAAAGTAGTTTGGGGACCAACATAAGAGACTCTTGGAGATTGTACAGCTCAGCTGGCGCAAGCTGAAAAAATGGAGACAAAACCACAAAAAAGGGTGCTTCTGGTCTGTTAGTAACAAACCCTGGAAGAAGGTATTTTGCCTGGACCACATACTTGTTGGGACAAAACTGGGCTTTTCTATATCTTGAACACTTGATTATCACCTTTCCAGTGATTATGTATTGGGAAGCATGTGAGATTTTGCAGGTTTTAGCTTCATTTCTTTTCAGGGTTTTTTCTTGTTTCTTTTGGCCATGCCACAGGGCTGGTGGGATCTTAGTTCCCCGACCAGGAGTCAAACCCATGAACCTTGCACTGGAAGTGCAGAGTCAGCCACTGGACCACCAGGGAAGTAGCAAGGTTTTTTTGTTTGTTTGTTTTTTAAATGACAAATGTTACATGCTGACATACTGTAAAAATGACTCTGGATCACATCTCCTACACAAGAAACTGTCAAATCTGGTTGTATTTATAGGAACTAGAATTTTTTAGCTTGATAGTGTTATAAACTCTGTCCTTTTATGTTTTTTGGGGGGAGAGGAGGGCTGGCAAGAGGGTGAAAGAGGATGTGTTTCATATTGTTTCATTATTAGACAATAAATAGATTTGTTTAAAAATTTTAAGATAGTCTCTTAAAAATTCAAGGAAGTTCAGAGTATGTACAGGAAAAATTCTTCCTGCTTCACTCTGCTCCTGGTCTCACTCTGTATCCACGGAGGGCCATGGTCCATAGCTGAGCCTTATATTGTCACACGAGGGAGCAAGATGGGACTTTGATTTGCACATTCACGGGAGTGTCTGTGGTCACATGGACTTCGGCTCAGACAAAAGATGCGATTCAAACATCCTCAAGGCCAACATTCCTCAAATGGAGAGCAGACAGTGTGCTTTCCAGGAGTGTCTTAGTGAGGGAATGACTGCATACTCTGGACTCTGCAGGTATCTTGGCTGTGTTCCCTGCCTCCCCCGGCCTGGATTTACCAGCGGTGGCAATGCAGCTGCCAGTCCGTCTTTGTCTGGGGCCCAGTGGCCCCCTCCCAGCCCCGTCCCGTGATCAGGGAGGCCACTGGGCTTTGAGCCCTTATTCCAGTGGCATCTTTGTCAGGGATTCCAAGTTCCAGAGACGCCACAAGTCCCCCTGCTCCCGTGCAATGCAACAGCTTGCCTTCTCTAAGGCACTTGAAATGATTGAGGGGCCGGCCTGCCCCAGTCACAGACTTGGCTGTACATGGTCTAACAGTGAAATAGAATCCCCGGTGTGGATGGGTGTGAGCTGGTGCCGGGGAAGTCAAGGGTCAGACTGGTCCCAGAGGTTTTCTCAAGAATCGCGTCCTGTGTAGCGTTTGCTTGGGCTCTTTTCTGGAAGAGTGAGCTAGTGCCAGTGCGAATCTTGGTGCAGTCCCGTGTGTCCTCCTGCAGGAAAGCCACTCCAGTCAGTTCAAGGAGAACTGTTCAAATGAAGGGAAACCACACCAAGGGTTGAGTCACATTGTATTAAAAACAGGAAAAGGAGTTTAGCCCTCTGGGATACGTGGTGACTTCCCTGGTGGCTCAGATGGTAAAGCAACTGCCTGCAGTGTGAGAGACTCGGGTTTGATCCCTGGGTTGGGAAGATCCCCTGGAGAAGGAAATGGCAACCCACTCCAGTGTTCTTGCCCGGAAAATTCCATGAACTGAGGAGCCTTGTAGGCTACAGTCCATGGGGTTGCAAAGAGTCGGACACGACTGAGCAACTTCACTTCACTATACTTGGTGACATACCTGGAGACACGGAGACTACCTTTGATAAGTTCCCATAAAGGCAGCTTGGCTTTCAAATATCTGAAGCATCAGTCCNAGGAGCCTTGTAGGCTACAGTCCATGGGGTTGCAAAGAGTCGGACACGACTGAGCAACTTCACTTCACTATACTTGGTGACATACCTGGAGACACGGAGACTACCTTTGATAAGTTCCCATAAAGGCAGCTTGGCTTTCAAATATCTGAAGCATCAGTCCCTTTACTGAACCACAAACCGAAGGACTTAGGTGTGTTGATGGGGGAGGTGAGCTGCAGAAGGAAGTGCTCTGTGAAACTGAAAGGTACAGGACTGTGGCTGCCTGACGGGATTGTTGAAATGCATGCTTCTTTAAGTGTTAAGTTCAGACGGACTCATCGTGGACACTCCAGAAGGAATATGGTGAACTCCAGGACGCGAGGCAGTGGCATGGTTCGGGTCCCCAAATTGACATCCAGAGCAGCCAGGCGAAGGTGTAAACCAAGGAGTGGGCAGGTCACGTTCATCCCGATGTCAAAGAACAGCAAGCACGTTTCAGCCAGTCAGGCTGCTGGAAGACGGGCTCGCTGAAGTGCCTTCGTCAGAGAAGTGACACATAACCTTGGCAACTGGCCACCTAATTTAGTCCAGACGTTTTTAACGAAAGTATTTTCAAGATACAATGGTCTGCCTTTTAGTTCAGCGCACACCAAACTTAAGTCGACTCAAGGTTCTTTGTTCCATCATTCAGGATCAGTTGTCCTCAGAGACGACCTTTGGCCCCCGGTCCTTGCCTAAAGGGACCCGATGGCCTGGCTGGAGGCTCAGGTTGTCAGGAGTTGCTGCTACGGAGGGTGACAGGGCTGCTCAGATACGCGCTGCTTCAGCACACCTGCGGGGCGTACCCATCCGTGGGGAGCACAGCTGGCATGGCCAGGTTGTGTTTGGTCTTCTGTGTCCACGTGGCCAGAAAGTGGTACCCAGTGATTTGGTGAAATGGTGATCTCAGCGTTGCTGGAAGGTGTTTTGTAGCTGTGGTTGACACCTACAGGAAGCTGACTCAGTCTAGGGGGTTCCCTTCCGTAATGCGGGTGGCCCTCATCTAGTCAGCTGAAAGGTCTTCAGAACAAAGCCAGATTTCCACAGGAAGGAGAGACTCAGCTTCAGTCAGCCACTGCCTGAGTCCCCGACCTGCCCTGAGATTTCAGACTGGCTCGTGCCCACGAGTCCTTAAGATCAGTGTCTCACCTTCTCTC
>SJYA01011494.1:0-10015 GCA_006410615.1 Neotragus moschatus
GTCTGAGTGAACTCCGGGAGTTGGTGATCAACAGGGAGGCCTGGCGTGCTGCGATTCATGGTGTCGCAAAGAGTCGGACACGACTGAGTGATTGAACTGAACTGAACTTCCTGTTTATAGTGGAAAAATAGTTTCCCTAGACAGACAAAAATATTTCCCTTGCTGGTTTCATTGTTCTTCTTTTTTTGTTTGTTTGTTTGTTTGATTTTCAAAAATTTGTACAAGTGACAGGTGAAAGATATTAGAGCTACAGATGAGGTAAAGCTCTTTTAACTGAGGCAAATAGATTAAGTGGGATTAGAAGTTTAAAGACAAAAAGAATGGGTTTAAGTGGCTGCTTAGGTGACTTAAAAATTTATCCAATTTATACTGATAATTAGAAAGTGAGAGATGAGTAAAAGGAGACAAGATGAGAATCTGGATGTAAGATTTAAGTGAACCAACAAATAATGAAAAATAGTCTTGAATAGTTAGGAAAAATACATCGACATATTTACCATTTCTATATATGAAATTTCTAATATTGTTACTTTAATAGGAAGTCTTAATATTTGTTGATTAAAATATATAGTTATCCAAAAGACCTTTTCTCTAGAAACCTTTACTATGACACAGCACTCAACACTTTAAAATTTCTCTTTGCCAAGAATCCTTTTTAAAACGTGAATAATCAGATGAGTTGGTTGAGTCTTAAAGGATAACATTGTGAAAAAGAACAAAGCATTTGCTACTGTTAGAGATACTTTCCACTTCAGATGATACCAAAACAGTTTTGAGACTTGTATGAGTCAGAAATTCTTTAATATAAGTGTAAGTGTTCATATAGAAACTTTTTAGCTTTCTTTTTTATTGAAGTTTAGGTGATAGTTTCAGAAGTACAACATAAGTGATTCAACATCTTTATATATTGTACTTCACTTAATGTTCTAAAATATTGGCTATGTTCCCTGTTCCATACATTACACCCTTGTAGTTTATTTTATACATAGTAGTTTTACTTCTTAATCCACTGCCACATCCCTCTCTCCAGTGATAACCAATTCTTTGTTATGCATATCTGTGAAACTTTTTATGTTTTGAAGATTCTGTTCATTCATTGATGGACAGTTAGTCTGCCTCCATATCATGGCTGTTGTAAATAATGCCTCTATGAACATTGGTATACATATGTCTTTTTTGAATTGGTGTTCCTTTTTTTCAAATATTTACTCTCGACTGGAATAGGTGGATCATCTGGTAGTTCTATTTTAGTCTTTTGTGCAGCCTTCCTATTATTTTCCATAGTGGCTGTAAGCAATTTATATTCCTATCAACAGTGTATCAGTGGTCCCTTTTCTCTATATCCTCTTGAACTTTTGTTATTTGTTGTCTTTTTGATGACAGTCATTCTGACAGATGTGAGGTTATATTTCATTGTTGTTTTTATTTGCAGTTCTCTAATGATTAGATATGTGGAATATCTTTTCTTGTGCCTATTGGACATTTATATGAGTTTTTAAAACTGTCTATTTAGGTGTTCTCTTTTTAATTTATATTAAGTTGTATGAGCTGTCTATATATTTTGTTTTTTATTTTTATTTTTTTACTTTTCAGTACTGTATTGGTTTTGCCATACATCAACATGAATCCACCATGGGTGTACATAAGTTCCCACTCCTGAACCCCCCTCCCACCTCCCTCCCCATAACATCCCTCTGGGTTATCCCAGTGCACCAGCCCCAAGCATCCTGTATCCTGCATCAAACCTAGACTGGCAATTCGTTTCTTATATGATATTATACATGTTTCAATGCCATTCTCCCAAATCATCCCGCCCTCTCCCTCTCTGACAGAGTCAAAAAGTCTGTTCTGTACACCTGCATCTCTTTTACTGTTTCGCATACAGGGTTATTGTTACCATCTTTCTAAATTCCATATATATGTGTTAGTATACTGTATTGGTGTTTTTCTTTCTGGCTTACTTCACTCTGTATAAATGGCCCCAGTTTTCATCCACCTCATTAGAACTGATTCAAATGTATTCTTTTTGATGGCTAAGTAATACTTCATTGTGTATATGTAAATCCTTTATTAGACATTATCATTTCAAAGTATTTTCTCCAACTCAGTAAGTTGTGTTTTCTTTTTGTTGATAGTTTCCTTTGCTGTGTAAAAGCTTTTAAGTTTGATTAGGTCTTATTTGTTTCTTCTTGTTTCTGTGTCCCTTGCTTTAGGAGACAGATTGCTAAGACTTTTGTCAAAGAGTGTACTGCTTGGTTTCCAGCCTTACATTTAGACTTTAAATCTATTTTGAGTTCATTTTTATATGATATAAGAAAAAAATTCTAATTCTATTACTTTACATACAGCTGTTCTAGTTCTGTGAAAAATGCCATGGGTGTTTTGATAAGAATTGCTTAAATCTGTAGATTGCTTTGAGTGGTATGGACATTTTAATAATAACAGTTCTTCCAGTCATGAACACAGGATATCTTTCCATTTCTTTGTATCATCTTCAATTTCTTTCAGTTTCTTATAGTTTTTAGAGTGTAGGTCTCATGTTCTTGGTTAAGTTTATTCCTAGTTATATATATATATATTTTTTTTTCTAATGCAGTTTTAGATGGGATTCTTTTGCTTTCTCTTTTGATAGTTCATTATTATTGTACGTAAAAGCAATGGATTTCTGTATAAAATTCATGTCTCCTGCAACTTTACTGAATGCATTTATTAGTTCTAGTATATTTTTGGAGACTTCAGTTTTTCTGTATATAATATTATGTCATCTGCAAAAAGTGGCAATTTTACTTATTTCCTTTCATTTTGGATGCGCTTTATTTATTTTTCTTTTCTGATTGCTATAGATAGGACTTCCAGTACTATGTTAAATAGATATGTTGAGAGTGGACATCCTTGTCTTATTCCTGATTTTAGAGGAAAACCTAAGAAGCTCATTTTAAATAAACCTTTTCCTTATATCTCTTATTTTAGCATGCAGGAACTATTTGAAGAAAACCCTTAAAAGAATAAAAAGCAAAAAATAAGAGACTATTATAAAAACATAGGAATGCAAGGCAAAAAGCAAACAAACAAAATATCTGCTCTCTTAAAAACAACAACAACAACACCCAGGTGGCACTAGTGGTAAAAAATCTACCTGCCACTGCAGGAGATACAAAAGATATGGGTTTGATCCCTGGGTTGGGAAGATACCCTAGAGTAGAAAATGGCATCCTAATCCAGTATTCTTGCCTGAAAAATTCCATAAACAGAGGAGCCTAGCAGGCTACATTCCATGGGGCCATAGAGATTTGGACATGTTTGAGCATGTGCATGTGCGTGCACACACGCACACACACACATAGAGTAAATGTAAATTTGCTTCTAGAATATTTTTTAAATTAATTTTTTAAATTGGGAATACTTTATAATATTGTGATAGTTTTTGCTATACATCAACATGAATCAGCCACAGATATATGTGTCCCCCCATCCTAAAACCCTCCCTCCTCCCTCCCCACACTATTCTTCTGGGTTGTCCCAGAGCACTGGATTTTGGGTTCCCTGATTCATGCATCAAACTTGCACTGGTCATCTGTTTTACATATGGTAATATACATGCTTCAATGATATTTTCTCAAATCATCCTACCCTCACCTTCTCCTCCTGGTTAGTCCCAAAGCCTGTTCTTTACATCTATGTCTCCTTTGTTGCCCTGCATATATATGCATTACATATATGCATATATATATTACATAGATATACATTAATATACAGTATTTGTCTTTCTCTTTCTGACTTATTTCACTCTGTATAATAGGTTCCAGGTTCATCCACCTCATTAAAACTGATTCAGATGGGTTCCTTTTTATAGCTGAGTAATACTCCATTGTGCATGTGTACCAAACTTCTTATCCCATTCATCTGCTGATGGAAATCTAGGTTGCTTCCATATCCTAGCTGTTATAAATAGTTCTGCAATGAATATTAGGGAACATGTGTCTGTTTCAATTCTGTTTTCTTCAGGGTGTACATCCAGCAGTAGGATTTCTGGGTCATATAGCAGTGTCAGAAGATACCTCATTGTGGTTTTGATTTCCATTTCTCTAATAATGAGTGATATTGAGCATCTTTTCATATGTTTATTAGACATCTGTGTGTCTTCTTTGGAGAAATATCCGTTTAGGTCTTTTGCCCATTTTGTGATTGGGTTGTTCATTTTTCTGGTATTGAGCTTCATGAGCTNTTTGTTATGCATATCTGTGAAACTTTTTATGTTTTGAAGATTCTGTTCATTCATTGATGGACAGTTAGTCTGCCTCCATATCATGGCTGTTGTAAATAATGCCTCTATGAACATTGGTATACATATGTCTTTTTTGAATTGGTGTTCCTTTTTTTCAAATATTTACTCTCGACTGGAATAGGTGGATCATCTGGTAGTTCTATTTTAGTCTTTTGTGCAGCCTTCCTATTATTTTCCATAGTGGCTGTAAGCAATTTATATTCCTATCAACAGTGTATCAGTGGTCCCTTTTCTCTATATCCTCTTGAACTTTTGTTATTTGTTGTCTTTTTGATGACAGTCATTCTGACAGATGTGAGGTTATATTTCATTGTTGTTTTTATTTGCAGTTCTCTAATGATTAGATATGTGGAATATCTTTTCTTGTGCCTATTGGACATTTATATGAGTTTTTAAAACTGTCTATTTAGGTGTTCTCTTTTTAATTTATATTAAGTTGTATGAGCTGTCTATATATTTTGTTTTTTATTTTTATTTTTTTACTTTTCAGTACTGTATTGGTTTTGCCATACATCAACATGAATCCACCATGGGTGTACATAAGTTCCCACTCCTGAACCCCCCTCCCACCTCCCTCCCCATAACATCCCTCTGGGTTATCCCAGTGCACCAGCCCCAAGCATCCTGTATCCTGCATCAAACCTAGACTGGCAATTCGTTTCTTATATGATATTATACATGTTTCAATGCCATTCTCCCAAATCATCCCGCCCTCTCCCTCTCTGACAGAGTCAAAAAGTCTGTTCTGTACACCTGCATCTCTTTTACTGTTTCGCATACAGGGTTATTGTTACCATCTTTCTAAATTCCATATATATGTGTTAGTATACTGTATTGGTGTTTTTCTTTCTGGCTTACTTCACTCTGTATAAATGGCCCCAGTTTTCATCCACCTCATTAGAACTGATTCAAATGTATTCTTTTTGATGGCTAAGTAATACTTCATTGTGTATATGTAAATCCTTTATTAGACATTATCATTTCAAAGTATTTTCTCCAACTCAGTAAGTTGTGTTTTCTTTTTGTTGATAGTTTCCTTTGCTGTGTAAAAGCTTTTAAGTTTGATTAGGTCTTATTTGTTTCTTCTTGTTTCTGTGTCCCTTGCTTTAGGAGACAGATTGCTAAGACTTTTGTCAAAGAGTGTACTGCTTGGTTTCCAGCCTTACATTTAGACTTTAAATCTATTTTGAGTTCATTTTTATATGATATAAGAAAAAAATTCTAATTCTATTACTTTACATACAGCTGTTCTAGTTCTGTGAAAAATGCCATGGGTGTTTTGATAAGAATTGCTTAAATCTGTAGATTGCTTTGAGTGGTATGGACATTTTAATAATAACAGTTCTTCCAGTCATGAACACAGGATATCTTTCCATTTCTTTGTATCATCTTCAATTTCTTTCAGTTTCTTATAGTTTTTAGAGTGTAGGTCTCATGTTCTTGGTTAAGTTTATTCCTAGTTATATATATATATATTTTTTTTTCTAATGCAGTTTTAGATGGGATTCTTTTGCTTTCTCTTTTGATAGTTCATTATTATTGTACGTAAAAGCAATGGATTTCTGTATAAAATTCATGTCTCCTGCAACTTTACTGAATGCATTTATTAGTTCTAGTATATTTTTGGAGACTTCAGTTTTTCTGTATATAATATTATGTCATCTGCAAAAAGTGGCAATTTTACTTATTTCCTTTCATTTTGGATGCGCTTTATTTATTTTTCTTTTCTGATTGCTATAGATAGGACTTCCAGTACTATGTTAAATAGATATGTTGAGAGTGGACATCCTTGTCTTATTCCTGATTTTAGAGGAAAACCTAAGAAGCTCATTTTAAATAAACCTTTTCCTTATATCTCTTATTTTAGCATGCAGGAACTATTTGAAGAAAACCCTTAAAAGAATAAAAAGCAAAAAATAAGAGACTATTATAAAAACATAGGAATGCAAGGCAAAAAGCAAACAAACAAAATATCTGCTCTCTTAAAAACAACAACAACAACACCCAGGTGGCACTAGTGGTAAAAAATCTACCTGCCACTGCAGGAGATACAAAAGATATGGGTTTGATCCCTGGGTTGGGAAGATACCCTAGAGTAGAAAATGGCATCCTAATCCAGTATTCTTGCCTGAAAAATTCCATAAACAGAGGAGCCTAGCAGGCTACATTCCATGGGGCCATAGAGATTTGGACATGTTTGAGCATGTGCATGTGCGTGCACACACGCACACACACACATAGAGTAAATGTAAATTTGCTTCTAGAATATTTTTTAAATTAATTTTTTAAATTGGGAATACTTTATAATATTGTGATAGTTTTTGCTATACATCAACATGAATCAGCCACAGATATATGTGTCCCCCCATCCTAAAACCCTCCCTCCTCCCTCCCCACACTATTCTTCTGGGTTGTCCCAGAGCACTGGATTTTGGGTTCCCTGATTCATGCATCAAACTTGCACTGGTCATCTGTTTTACATATGGTAATATACATGCTTCAATGATATTTTCTCAAATCATCCTACCCTCACCTTCTCCTCCTGGTTAGTCCCAAAGCCTGTTCTTTACATCTATGTCTCCTTTGTTGCCCTGCATATATATGCATTACATATATGCATATATATATTACATAGATATACATTAATATACAGTATTTGTCTTTCTCTTTCTGACTTATTTCACTCTGTATAATAGGTTCCAGGTTCATCCACCTCATTAAAACTGATTCAGATGGGTTCCTTTTTATAGCTGAGTAATACTCCATTGTGCATGTGTACCAAACTTCTTATCCCATTCATCTGCTGATGGAAATCTAGGTTGCTTCCATATCCTAGCTGTTATAAATAGTTCTGCAATGAATATTAGGGAACATGTGTCTGTTTCAATTCTGTTTTCTTCAGGGTGTACATCCAGCAGTAGGATTTCTGGGTCATATAGCAGTGTCAGAAGATACCTCATTGTGGTTTTGATTTCCATTTCTCTAATAATGAGTGATATTGAGCATCTTTTCATATGTTTATTAGACATCTGTGTGTCTTCTTTGGAGAAATATCCGTTTAGGTCTTTTGCCCATTTTGTGATTGGGTTGTTCATTTTTCTGGTATTGAGCTTCATGAGCTGCTTGTATATTTTGGAGATTAATTCTTTGTGATTTGTTATCTTTGCTATTATTTTTTCCCATTCTGAGGGCTTTATTTTCACATTGCTTATAGTTTCCTTCATTGCACAAAATTTTTAAGTTTAATTAGGTCTCATTTGTTTATTTTTGTCTTTATTTCCATTACTCTGGGAGGTGAGTCATAGAGGATCTTGCTGTGATTTATGTCATAGAGTGTTCTGCTTATGTTTTCCTCTAAGAGTTTTATAGTTTCTCATCTTACATTAGGTTTTTAAACCATTTTGAGTTTATTTTAGTGTGTGGTGTTAGAAAGTTATTCTAGTTTCATTCTTTTACATGTAGTTAACCAGTTTTCCCTGCACTTGTTGAGGAGACTGTCATTTCTCCATTGTATATTTTTGCTTCTTCTGTCGAAACAAGTTGTTTATAGTTGCATGGATTTATCTCTGAGCTTTCTATTTTGTTTCATTGATCTATGTTTCTGCCTTTGTGCCACTAACATACTGTCTCGATGACTTTACCTTTGTGGTATAGTCTGAAGTGAAAAAGATTAATTACTCCAGTTCCATTCTTCTTTCTCATGGTTGCTTTGGCTATTCAGGTCTTTTGTGTTTCCACGGAAATTGTGAAATTATTTCTTCTAGTTCTGTGAAAAATACCATAAGTAGTTTGATAGGAATTGCATTGCATATAGACTACTTTGGGTAATATACTCATTTTCACTCTATTGATTATTCCAATACAAGAACATGTTATATTTCACCATCTATTTGTGTCATCTCTGATTTTTCACCAGTGTTTTATAGTTTTCTGTATACAGATCTCTTTTCTTTAGGTAAATTCATTCCTAAATATTTTATTATTTTTGTGGCAGTGGTAAAAGGGATTGTTTGCTTAATTTCTCTTTCTTATTTTTCTTTGTCAGTGTATATAAATGCAAGGGATTTATGTGTATTGATTTTATATCTTGCAGTTTTACTATATTCACTGATTAGCTCTAGTAATTTTCCAGTGGTATCTTTAGGGTTTTCTATGTAAAGAATATAGAAGAAGTTGAGATCTCCCTTGACCACACTAATCTTATTCTTTATACTCCCTCCTGAAAACAACTACTTTCATTAGATACTGTGTATCCTTTTACATGCATAAATATATAGTCATGGGTAATATACAATATTTTATATGTATTCTTAATTTATATAAATATTGCACCTAGTATATGTCCAAGTTCTCAGCTTTGTTTTTGAGACCTATCTGTGCTGACGTATGTACATTTGTATATATAACAACCCACCATATCAACATGCCGCATTCTATTTATCTATTCCCATCTTGATGCACATTTATAAACTGCTTTCATTTTTTTCAGTTATAGGCAGTGCTACTGTGACTCATTGTGTCTCACTGTACACGTTTGCAAAAGTTCTCTAATATCTATATTGGAATTGGAACTTCTGGGACATTAGGATACAAATAGCTATTTTGAAATGAATAAGAGAAGTACCATTTTATATGTTAAAAGGTTTTATATACTGAAAGAATGAATATTCAGAAAAGAGTTAACATTTAATGCATTTTATGGAAGAGCTAGCTTTTCTTTGGGAATTGGTGCCTTAAAAATCACACATGCCTGCCTATTTCAAGAACAGTACAGTGAAATAAGATTGCCTACTGTGTGCTCAATATTATAAAACTGACATTATCAGTAACAGATTACTGAGCTGGATGGACTCTGGATCTGATCCAGAATGGTTTTATTATGCTTTATTCAATTAGAAGGAAAAATTATCTACAGAACAAGATCAATGTATCAGACAAAAGTCTACAAAGAGTAAATATATCAGGTTAATTGCATATTTGATTTGCATAGCTCTGGTGTAGAATGTTTGTCAGGCACTTCCATCCTCTCTGAACTTCACAGTTTTAAAGATTATTGTTAGTGGTAGCTGAGCTATACTAAAAATTAACATTTCCATGCATATATTAATAACTCCTTCCTAAAGTGGGGTATTGGGTAAGGCATGTGAAGATATATAGGAAAATATATATCACTTGATTCACAATAGAACTAGAATAAAAGAGGCAGCAAGTTTTAAAAAAATTCTCATAAGAATATAAAGAAAAATAAGAATTTATTTTAAAAAGTCAAAGTATAAAAAGCCAATCCTATGGACACTAAAGACAGTAACTTGTTCAAATGGTATTAGTCAGACTTTTCATAGAACCTTTCATTGAGATAACCACTCTGACTAAAATAAGTCTCAAATTTTGTATTTGGTTAAAAAACAAGAAAACTCAAACAAAAAACTCTTATTATTCCAGACTTTGCATATCTCAGTTGCCTGAAAACAAAACAATGACTTTCACTGTCAACCAAATTCATCTGACCCACTTCCAAGTTAGGTCCTATGCCAAAGTTTAATCAGAACTGGCAATTGTCCAGATTACACAAAAATTAATTACAGTCTGTTTCTGTTTTTCAGGTTTAATTCTTTGTGAAAAAGAGATCATTTGATATTTGACATCTGTCTAACTGAAGTTTCACTAACTGAAGGTAAGATAGAAAGTTTAGAGAGATGCAAGTTTACAAATTAAAAGAAAAAAGAGTGG
>SJYA01011495.1:0-12579 GCA_006410615.1 Neotragus moschatus
GAAATAGATGGGGAAACAGTGGAAACAGTGTCAGACTTTATTTTGGGGGCTCCCAAATCACTGCAGATGTTGACTGAAGCCATGAAATTAAAACATGCTTACTCTTTGGAAGGAAAGTTATGACCAACCCTGATATCATCTTAAAAAGCAGAGACATTACTTTGTCAACAATGGTCCACCTAGGCAAGGTTATGGTTTTTCCGGTAGTCATGTATGGATGTGAGATTTGCACAATAGAAAGCTGAGTGCCAAAAGAATTCATGCTTTTGAACTGTGGTATTGGAGAAGACTCTTGAGAGTCTTTTGGACTGTAAGGAGATCCAACCAGTCCATTCTAAAGGAGACCGGTCCTGGGTGTTCATCGGAAGGACTGATGCTAAAGGTGAAACTCCAATACTTTGGCCATCTCATGCGAAGAGTTGACTCATTAGAAAAGACCCTGATGCTGGGAGGGATTGAGGGCAGGAGGAGAAGGGGACAACATAGGATGAGATGGCTGGATGGCATCACCGACTCGATGGACATGAGTGTGAGTAAACTCTGGGAGTTGGTGATGGACAGGGAGGCCTGGTGTGCTGCCACTCATGGGGTCGCAAAGAGTCAGATACGACTGAGTGACTGAACTGAACTGACAGTGAAGTCACTCAGTCGTGTCCGACTGTTGCGACTCCATGGACTGTAGCCTACCAGCCTCCTCTGTCCATGGGATTTTCCAGGCAAGAATACTGGAGTGGGTTGCCATTTCCTTTTCCAGGGGATCTTCCTGACCCATGTGTCAAACCCCAGTCTCCGGCATCGTAGGCAGATGCTTTACTGTCTGAGCAACCAGAGAAGCTGTAACTATATAACATCTGGTTCAAGACTAACAAAGGAGCACTCTTTCTGCCCTCCCTTGACGTCTGTGTCAGAAGCTTTCTCTATCTCTTTTGTATTTTAATAAAACTTTATCACACAGAAGCTCTAAGGGGTCAAATTTCGTCACTGGCCCCGGATTGAATTCTTCTCCGAGGCCAAGAATCCCAGCATCTTTCACCGCTCAGCAACAACCTTTCAGTAGTGGGCCCTTTTAGAATGTGGCAGTACTCCTCCCAAACTACAAGATTTTTCTTCCCTTTTTTCTTGCTTTATTTGTTATTTTATTGTTATAAGTTTGAGATATTATATGTAATCCTAATAGTAATCACATGGGAAAATCTTGTATTAATAGTAATTTTTATGAAATTTTATTGGAGTTAAAGTTGATTTATAATGTTAGTTTCTGCTGTGCAGCAAAGTGAACCAGCTATACATATACATATATTCACTCTGTTTTCGACTCTTTCCCATGTAGGTTGTTACCGAGTCCTGAGTCGAGCCCCCTGTGCTATTCAGCAAGTCCTTATCCGTTGTCTGTTTTACATATAGCTGGCTTCCCTGATGGCCCAGAGGGTAAAGAATCTGGCTGCAATGCAGGAGACCTGAGTTTGGTGCTTGGGTTGGGAAGATCCCTCAGAGAAGGGAATGGCACCCCACTCCAGCACTCTTACCTGAAGAATCCTATGGACAGAGGAGCCTGGTGGGCTATAGTTCATGGGGCCACAAAGAATCAGAGACGCCTGAGTGACTAGGCACACACACATATAGTAGTGTGTACGTGTCCGTCCCAGTCTCCCAGTTTGTAGAACTCTCCCAGATGCCGCTGCTCGTGGTTACAGCAGCAACACAGTTAGGCACCAAAAAATACCGTGTCCCAGGCACATCACAGCGCTGGTGCTGCAACCTGATTACTTAAGCTGAATTACCAGGGCGTCATGGGGAGGAAATATTGTGATAGCTCCTGCTGCTCTCCAGCCAATTTGCACATTTTCCTAGAATCATTTTAGATGTTATTATCACCCAAACACCTGCTGCTACACAGGCAGGGAAACAAGCCAAAAACAAATGAGAAAGTAAAACACACTAAATTAGAGACAAATGGACACAATCCCTAAGTACAGGATACAAATCATAGCCTTCAAATTTGAGGGCCAGTTCTCCGGTTATTAACTAAGGCACTGTAAGTGCACAAACTGAAAAAAGGAGGCAAAGCCATCCAGGTAATTTCCATGCCAGTTTCTCTTCTTTTTCCTCTATGTTTTCTGCAGAATGAAAAAAAATGTTTCAAAGGATACATTCTCATCCCCTCCCCTCTTTTTTCAGCGAACTCAACTGCAACTTTACTTCGTTGTTGCTGTTCAGGCACTCAGTCATGTCTGACTCTTTGCAACCCTGTGGACTACAGCACCTCGGGCTCCCCTGTCCTCCACTACCTCCCTGAGTTTGCTCAAATTCATATCCACTGAACCAATGATTCCATCCAACCATCTCATCCTCGGTCGCCCCCTTCTCCTCCTTCCCAGCATCAGGGTCTTTTCCAATGAGTCAGCTCTTTGCATCAGGTGTCCAAAGTATTGGAGCTTCAGCTTCAGCATTAATCCTTCCAATGAGTATTTAGGGTTGATTTCCTTTAGCATTGACTGGTTTGATCTCCTTGCTGTCCAAGGGACTCTCCAGAGTCTCTTCAGTACCACAGTTTGAAAACATCAATTGTTCAGCATTCAGCCTTCTTTACAGACCAACTCTCACATCCGTAAATAACTACTGGGAAAACCATAGCTTTGACTACATGAACCTGTAAAATAATGTCTCTGCTTTTTAATATGTTGGCTGGATTTGTCATAACTTTTTTTCCAAGGAGCAAGCATCTTTTAATTTCGTGACTGCAGTCACCATCTGCAATGATTTTGGAACGGAACCCAAGAAAATAAAGTCTGTCACTGTTTCCATTATTTCCCCATCTATTTTCCATGAAGTGATGGGACTGGATGGCATGATCTTGGTTTTTTTGAATGTTGAGTTTTAAGCCAGCTTTTTCATTCTCCTCTTTCACCTTCATCAAGAGGCTTTTTAGTTCCTCTTTGTGACTTTATTTACAGCAGTATTTTTACCCAAAACATCTTTTAGCCACCTCAAAAACCACACACATACACAATATTCAGTAGTAGGGAAGAAATGTTGATATTACATATAACTTTATATGATTTGAATATTGAAAGCTGTTGGTTTGGGGGGGGTTGTTTTTTTTGTTTGGTTGGTTTTTTTGTGTTTTTGTTTTTTTTTTTTTTTTTTTTTTGGCTCTGTTGACTCAGTGGACAGGGGTGAGGAACTGGGAGAACAACTCAGAGATTCTAAACTGAATAATTTAAGACTGGTTATTAGGATAAATGCTACATTTCCAGTGTCTTTCTTTATTCCTAAGATTGCCCATGAAAAAGTTTCCTCTACATTTCCTTCCTAATTGAGTTTGGGAGAAAGGAACCAAATGAGAAAGACATCGAGATCCAAACTTCGATTGCTTGCTGCTGGCCCTTTCTAGAGAGATGACTTCATTCATCAGTTTCAAAGCAGGGTTGATGCCTGGTTGCCATGAGACAGGCCTTCAGAACAGGGGCCAAGCTATCCTCTCAAGGGCCTCACACAGCTGTTCTGGCAAAGTGTGTTGCACACCGCCTACAGTTGGGGAGGAGAAGGTCGATGAACACAGGAGGGTGCTGAAGGAATCAATGAGGGAGACAGCGGGGTTGGCGGGAGGAGGTGTTAAGCAGTGGCCAGAGTGGGGAAAGTTTCGAGGACAGAGAGAGACCAAAGAGGGTATTCACAGAAAGCTTTGTGTCTTGCGTGACAGTGCTTGTGCTGCCAGAAAGCCCGCAGTGCTGATGGACATGATTCTTTAAAGCTTCAGTAATGGACAGTAATTCCTCGAGACTAACATGAGTCCCTAGGCGACCAGGATTCCACTGGCTGTCTACTGGGGGCCACCACACAGGCAGGATGAACATAAGCCCAGCCCTGGCCTGTGCTGAGACAAAACACAGCAAAGACCCACGCCCCAGAGGGCCCCATCAACCACACCAACTCAGCTCCCAGAAGAAGAGCGTCAAAGACCAGCAGATCGTGTCAGACACCAAACATACACTGTGAGGTCTGGGAATATCACTGCAAGCCCAGACCGACAGTTTGGGAAAGAAATCATTTTAAATTGCATGTTCTTGATGGAAAACCAAATGGAGGCAGCATTATATGAATTCTCTAAATGTATGGAAGTCTAAAAATTTGTTCATGAAATTACCTCCTGAAAAATTGGGTTTTAAGCTAGACCTAATCAATGATCTTAACTTTCTTAGGAAATTGGTCTTTTTTTTTCCCCTGGAAGAAGTGAGGGGGCAAAGGCAGATAACTTGAGACTGGATTGTCTCTTGCCCATCCCAGCATGCTGAGATATTTTGAACTTTAGTTTTACTTTGGGCCTTGAAATGGTCCTGTCTGCTGTTTATTGGTCTTCCCTGGTGGCTCAGAGGTTAAAGCGTCTGCCTGCAATGTGGGAGACCGGGGTTTGATCCCTGGGTCGGGGAGATCCCCTGGAGAAGGAAATGGCAACCCACTCCAGTATTCTTGCCTGGAGAATCCCATGGACGGAGGAGCCTAGCAGGCCACAGTCCACGGGTCGCAAAGAGTCGGACACGTCTGAGCAACTCTACTTTCCTTCTTTTCTTTCTTTCACTTTCTTCTGTCTATTAGAAACGGAAGAAAAGATTTTCAAGCACAGCTGGTGGAGGTTAGAGGGCCAGTGGCAGCCCCGTGACCCCGCTTCCTTCATGCCTTTCTCCTCTTGAGAGTGGGCTGGACCTAGTGATGCGTTAGTGAGTAAATATGGCGAAGGCAACGTGATGTCATTTTCAAATGCAGGTTACAGAAAGACTAAGGACTCCGTCTTGGGAGCAGTCCACGGGGTCGCAAAGAGTCGGACATGACTGAGCGAGTGAACAGTGACAAAATAAAGTCGCAGCTGATAAAAGAGGAGAGGAGATGAGAATGTATCCTTTGAAGCATTTTTTTTTTCCATTCTGCAGAAAGCATAGAGTAAGAAGAAGAGAAACCAGCGTGGAAATTACCTGGAAGATTTTGCCTCCTTTCTTCAGTTTGGGCACTTATGGTACCTTCAGTTCAGTCGCTCAGCCGTGTCCGACTCTTTGCGAACCCGTGAATCGCAGCATGCCAGGCCTCCCTGTCCACAACCAGCTCCCTCAGAGACTGGTTAATAACCAGGAGACCTGGCCCTCAGATTTGAAGGCCACAGTTTGTATCCTGCACTTAGGGACTGTGCTCATTTGTCTCTAATTTAGAGTGTTTTGCTTTCTCATTGTTTGGGCTTGTTTTCCTGCCTGTAGAGCAAGCCCATTCCAGGAGCTACATGATCCGTACCACTTTAATACCTTTTCACAAGAGCACTCTTGAACACCTCATTAGGTTTCCACTCCTTGCCAGACTCTGCCCTGAAACACACCCTTTGATGCTTGTGAAGCAGAGTGTCAAAGGTTACATCTTGGGGGTCTTTTGAGCATGCTGACATAGGGATTTTTTATCATTAGAGAACATATGTTAAAAGATATGGTGCCTTGGTTATACATCATTAAAAGCAATAGCATCTTACAGTGGCTACTTCTAGAAGGAATAGTGAATGCAAAAGGCACAGAAGGGCTTCAGCTGATATTGCGACGTTGTTTGGGTCTAGGCTGCTAACACGGATGCTTTCCTCTTCCGAGACTACATCAAGTGTACATTTATGATTCGTGGACTTTCCTGTATCCACATCATACTTCAACAAACATATCACTAAAAGCAAACAAATGATAGATACTTGACATCACTGTCCCATCCATTTGGGAAACACTAATTTATTCAAATATTTATGAGGCACTAAATAAGAGCAGGGGACTAATCCAGATGCTATGTGACAGGGCTTCTCTTCCTCCAGGAGTTTCTAGTCAGTAGAAGAAAGAGAAGTAACCCACCACTAATCCATGTGCAGACTTCCCTGGTGGCTCAGTGGTAAAGAATCTGCCTGCCAATACAGGAGACAGGCTTCAGTCCCTGGGTCGGGAAGATGCCCTGGAGAAGGAAATGGCAGCCCACTCCAGTATTCTTGCCCGGCAAATCCCATGGACAGAGGAGACTGGTGGGCTACTGTCCCTGGGGTCACAAAACAGTCAGAAAAGTCTTAGCAACTAAACAACAACAAAATCCATGCACGGCTCAGCTCAGTTCAGTCGCTCAGTCGCGTCCGACTCTTTCCGACCCCATGAGTTGCAGCACGCCAGGCCTCCCTGTCTATCACCAACTCCCGGAGTTCACTCAAACTCAGGTCCATTGAGTTGGTGATGCCCTCCAGCCATCTCATCCTCTGTCGTGCCCTTCTCCTCCTGCCCCCAATCCCTCCCAACATCAGGGTCTTTTCCAATGAGTCAGCTCTTCGCATAAGATGGCCAAAGTTTCAGCTTTAGCATTCTTCCTTCCAAAGAAATCCCAGGGCTGATCTCCTTTAGGATGGGCTGATTGGATCTCCTTGCAGTCCAAGGGACTCTCGAGAGTCTTCTCCAACACCACAGTTCAAAAGCATCAATTCTTCAGCACTCAGCCTTCTTCACAGTCCAACTCTGACATCCATACATGACCACTGGAAAAACCATGGCCTTGACTAGATGGACCTTTGTTGGCAAAGTAATGTCTCTGCTTTTCAATATGCTGTCTAGGTTGGTCATAACTTTCCTTCCAAAGAGTGAACATCTTTTAATTTCACGGCTGCAGTCACCATCTGCAGTGATTTGGGAGCCCAAAAAAATAAAGTCTGACACTGTCTCCACTGTTTCTCCATCTATTTCCCATGAAGTGACGGGACCAGATGCCATGATCTTAGTTTTCTGATTGTTGAGCTTTAAGCCAAGTTTTTCACTCTCCACTTTCACTTTCATCAAAAGGCTTTTTAGTTCCTCTTTCTGCCATGAGGGTGGTGTCATCTGCATGTCTGAGGTTATTGATATTTCTCCCGGCAATCTTGATTCCAGGTTGTGCTTCTTCCAGCCCAGCATTTCTCATGATGTACTCTGCATATAAGTTACTGCAGTGTAAATAAGTGTGTGGTCAGTCGCAAAGTCGTGTCCAATTCTTTTGTGACCCAACTCGGGGCTGGAACCTGTGTCTCCTGCATCGGCAGGCAGTTTCCTTACTCCTGAGGTGCCAGGGAGGTCAGTGCATAAATAATACGAAATAATAAGCGTGAGGAATTCTAGGAGTCTTGTGGATGCAGCCTCAGGGTTACAGAAGTTGGAAGAAGGAAAGATGACTTTTGGTGGTGAACACCGTGTTATGAATATTCTATTGCACCCCCCCCATCCAGAGTCCTGAAACAACTGTCCTATTGATGGGCCTTAACCAGATGATTGGAAGCAGATAGGGAAGTAGCAAAAGGCTTTGAGACAAAAACAGAGCACAGCTGGTTCCAACCCCAGTCCCACCACTCACAGACTGTGTAAAGCCATGGGCAGGTTCCTCAGAGTAGTCTGTTATTGGTCTTATTTTCCTCGCCCTTCTCTCCTTTCAAATCAAAATCATTAAGGAGACGTGGGTGGACCCTTTCTTTCCCAATTCCAAACTCGAGGCTACAGTGGGAGCAATCAGTCTTAGTGCCCAATCCCTACCCACTCTCACTGGTCCAGGAATGGGCACATGGATCAGATGAGCTACTCAGAGTTAATGCCTATCTCTCTTGAGAGGAAAAATTATGGGATAAAAAGCAGCCAGGAGCCATGTTTCCAGCCATACAGAAAAGCTAATGTGAAAGATTGAAACTCATATGCAGAAAGACACAGGGAGAGTGGAGAGCCAGCAGCAGAACTGTCCCAGCAACACTGCTCTCTCTGTTCCAGAAAGCTCTGGGGCTCAGCCTTGTCCTTGCCCTTTACATAGTCTGGGATTTACACCAATTAATTCTCCATTTTGCCTTTACTAGTTCAAACTGGGTTTTTGTGATCTGCAGTCGAAAGAGCCATGACTAACACATTCCCCTCACTGAACTCTGGTTTTCTGGCTGCAAAATTGATGATGCAGCTATATTATGCAGAAGTTTGAAACAAAGGCAAATTATGTGACCCCCTTACCATCAGTGTCCTGCCAATGGGATTCTCCAAACTAGGATGAATGCGGATTGCCTCTGACTTTACACAGCAGCTGGACAATCCGTGCACCACACTCCCATCATCTGATAAAGGTAAAAGGCAGACTGATCTCAGCTATTTCTTATGACTCGCTCTTTTCCTCCGATCAGCTCTCATTCCAAACTCATTCTCCTCTCATTCACTAGTGTTCCCCACGCTATACTTGACACCACCTCTGATCTGTTATAGGGCTCCACACTTATTCTCCACAGCATTTTGCTGTCCAGCCTCGCTAGGTAATTTTTTTTACTTGATATGCCTCAAATACCATCCCTCTTCCCAAGGCACATTCAGCATACCATTAATTTGGCCCCTTGAGTTTCAACCCCTGACAACATCTGTGTGGTCAACACCTCTTGGTTTAGCTACTGATTCAGTTTTCATCCTTTTTCATGGCAAGAGTTCCAACAGCCTCAGATGACATCCAAAATACCACAAGATTTATCAATTATAGCTAAAATTTGTTGAGCACTACTGTGACAGTTTCTATACTAAGCCCCATGTTTATGTTATCTCATTGAATCCTCACTCTAACACTACAGTGTAGGTCCTTTTATTTTCCTTTGTTACTACACAAAGAAATTGAAACAAATTAATATAAAAATTTCAAGATTTTTATGGCCAGAAAGCTATAGAGTCCATATTTAAATTCAGGTAGTTTGATGCTAGAAATTAGATCCTAAACACTGTTCACAGTTATGAAATAAACCATATGCCTCAGATTTCAGCTCTGACCCCCTTCCCTTCTCATGCCAGGAATATTGGTATACAAGTTTGCTTATAATGTTTCATAGACTCAAACTAAGAGAAAAACACTACTGTTTTTTTTCTACTCCTCCCACCATTAGGGATATTTCCATCCCAGAAGACACAAAAACATGTTCGTGTGAGATGAAAACTTGGGCACCAAAGCATTTAGTAGAGAGATTTACTTACGAAAATGTTGGCAAATTCACACTGACTTGTCAAACAAAAAAAAAAAAAAAATGACAAATGTAAAGAGAAAAAAAACTGTGAAATTACCTGTTATACGGTTTGCATTAATCTCTTCTTATTAGAAAAACAACTTTCTCCCATAATTATCATGCTCACAAAGCGTGTTGCCACCTTTAGAAATGAGCTTTGTGAAAGTCAGGTTACAGTTGTCTTGCTTGGGAGTGAGTCTCTGGAAGAAATGCCAAAGTTTCACAGAGTTTAGGAAGCAGGATTAGACAGGGTNTAATCTCTTCTTATTAGAAAAACAACTTTCTCCCATAATTATCATGCTCACAAAGCGTGTTGCCACCTTTAGAAATGAGCTTTGTGAAAGTCAGGTTACAGTTGTCTTGCTTGGGAGTGAGTCTCTGGAAGAAATGCCAAAGTTTCACAGAGTTTAGGAAGCAGGATTAGACAGGGTGGCCCTGTTATTTCCAGTCCAGCCCACTTGGGGACATCAGGCATGCGTTTATCATTCACAAGGGCGGCAGGACGGAGCTTCATCTTCCTTCCACACTGGCCATGACTGACATGGCCGGGATCGCCCGAGACAATGGTTAGATCATCTTGATAACATGGGAGATCACGAAAACACCTTCTGGCTGACTCAGAAACCATGTCATTGATAAAGTGGTTATTACTATTAACCATGGAAGGATAGGTTATAGGGAAGGCACTTTAATGAGCTCAGAGCCCTCTGTTTATCCTGTTGTAAAAAGACAACACAGTCTTGCTGAAAGAACATGGGCTTGGGGAGACTGAACCTGAGCCCTGACTCCATGAATTACCAGAGTTTAACACTGATAAAGTCACAGTGTTGTGACTTTGGAATATAATGATTTTTTGCTGTTGATGGGGCAGAATAAGAAAGAGAAAAATAACCATGAAAGATAAAACCAAAACATAACATAAAATTAATAGGCCCAAACATGGGTATTTCAAAAGACTCAGATGGGGAGGATAGTGCACGATAAATAAATCAGTGTCTGTCAAGTGTCAGAGTGGCAGCTTACACGTGCGCCAAGCAGTCAACCAATGCTGCTTACTGCTGTCAATTTTTTAGGTCTATAAAAATTTTCGATTTTCAATTGAAAGGCGGGGCTTCTAACGTATATGGAAGTCTCTGTATGCAGTTCCTGAATTAATCAAATATAAATTTGACAGAATGTTAACCATAAGTGGGGACCTGAGCTGCCCTTGGCTTGTCACTTTGACTTTATCTAGTCATTAGCATGAATGATATTGGTGAGTATTTAAACAATTTCTCAATAAAAAGATGCATTTCCTCCATAATTTGTAGCTTACTGAAATTTCTACTACATGAAGTCATTTCCGCTGCCAGAAAAGTCATTCTGAGTAGCCTTATGTTAACATCATTATCAAAGGCTAGACACTGTGAAGAGTTTGTACATCTTACATATACATTATTTTGCTTAAAAAGTAAAGAGAAAAAAAAAAGAAAAAAAAAGTAAAGAGAAATTTCCAAAGGAATTTGCCTATCAAGTTATTTTAAATCAAATCATCTTGACTTATCTTATAATTTTAGAGCCACGCAACCGTGTCTAATGGCTTATTGATGGTGACTTCTACTCATTACACTTAAGATCTCTATTTAGTGACTGAGCACGAAGCAAGTAAGCAACCACTTACCTGCCTAGAAAAAAAAAAAAAACCACTACATATAAAGGAAATCTGCAGACATTCATTTTAAATTTGGGTCCTGCTAGAGACAACCAGCCCTTAATAACTCAAGTTTGCACTTTCTGTTTGGGCAGCTCCCGTTTGCGCCCTATTTGGGCCTTCTTTTTCTTTGTCGGATTGCCAGTGGCTCTGCAGCAGGGTCCACTGTAGGGGTCTTTGCCCATCACATAGACGCGCAGCCTCTGAAGTGAACTGTTTCACAGCCAAGAGAGGCTGAGAGGACTTTCGAGCACACAAGCTGTTAATTTCCCAAAGGGGATTCGGTCGGGGCAGTGAAGTTCATGGATTTGGAGAAAAGTTAGTGAAGCTTTAACAGGGATCAAGACCTCAACTTTGGCATCTTGTTCTTAAAGCTAGAAACAAAGCCAAGGAAAGGCTGTGCCAGGGCAAATAGAGTCAGTTCTAAAAAGGAGGTTCTGATACAATTGCCATTTTGCAGCGCCAGTATATTCTTAACTTCATTACACTTGAAATTATGAAGAAGACTCCCGAATTTTTATGTGAGTTACATCCACCAATACTTATAGTATTAGAAATTAGAACAGGGAAATATCTTAAGTGTTTATTAATTGACTTTAGAATACATTCACTATATTGTTATGGCAAAAATAACACATTGTGCGAAAAATAACTATATTTTTCCAAACAAAAAGATGGAGAGGAGCATCGTTTTACATTTTTGCAAATCCCTTTAACGTCCTGCTTAATAAAAACAATTGGATTCTTATATCAGCTTCTTTTATTTAGCCAACTATTATGTGGTTTTGAAGTATGTAAAGAAAATCAGGCCTCACACAAAATATGTAATTAGAAAAAGGGGAGTATTTTAATAGCCCTTTCAGATATTTTTGGATTTTCTTCTTTGATGCAATGTCAAAACCAAACAAGCTGCAATAAGGAATCTGAAAAAAATCTCGGTTAACTAACGTTGCTTGCCCTGTGACATTAAACCCCATTGGTCTATCCTGCACTCTGAGTGGGTCTTTTAATCATGAATCATTAGTAGCATGAGATAGTCGTTTGGAAAATATTTCTTCTCTGACGTTTGCATATCTCCAGAATGTTAACACATTTTCATTATAGAATATCAAAATAATATTAGGTGATAATGCCACTGATCTCATCAGAAAAGTCCTTGGGAAACTGTCAAGACCACATATCAAATGCAAGTTTTCTAAAATTCTGATTTTCATGTGAAAACTTGAGTGACAGCTCACTTCATTGATTTTTGAAAAAATATTTGCTAAATACCCAAGTCAGAATAGTCATGGTTTGTCTGTCAATAGATCTTTTGAGCAACAGTGGAATTCCCAGTTTCATGAAAACAGTTTTAAACTCAAAACACACATGTGCTTCATGTATGCTTACCATTCTATCACCCTGAATATTTTAAAAGTGTTGCCTAGGGTGATTTAATAAGGTTAATAATTTTACTAGTTCATCAAGGACATTCTTGGGCTTCCCTGGTGGCTCCGGTGGTAAAGAATCCACCTGTAATGCAGTAGACATGGGTTTGATCCCTGGGTTGGGAAGATCCTCTGGAGAAGGGAATGGCTATCCACTCCAGTATTCTGGGCTGGAGAACTCCATGGGCAGAGGAGCCTGGTGGGCTATACAGTCCATGGGGTCACAGAGTCAGACACGACCGAGCAACTAACACACCAAACAAAGGACATTCTTAAGTAAAACTGATGCCTGTGAATGTAGCCATGAAGCATACAATGACTGCCAACTAATACACTTTGGTAGACCCAGCTTGATTTGCACTTTTTTTTTTTTAATTTTTATTTTTTTAGTTTGTTTTGCTTTACAATACTGTACTCATTTTGCCATA
>SJYA01011496.1:0-12635 GCA_006410615.1 Neotragus moschatus
TTTTTTTTTTTTTTGATGATCCAGCCGATGTTGTCAAATTGATATCTGGTTCCTCTGTCTTTTTAAAACCACCTGTGGCAGATTCATGTTGATGTGTGGCAAAACCAATACATTATTGTAACCTCCATTTAAAATAAATAAATTTATTTAAAAATAAATAAATAAATAAAACTAGCTTGAACATCTGGAAGTTCACCATTCATGTATTGCTGAAGCCTCGCTTGGAGAATTTTGATCACTCCTTATGGATATTTTTAATGATACTTAGAAATAAGATCTCCTCATTTTATTTCCTGTGACTCTCCATTTTCTATCAGAAAACATCCATATGTTTTATATCAAGTGGTCACACATTTCATCATAAATTGTAGCTTTTCCTTCCTCTGGTTCCACTACTACTGCCATTTACCCTTCTTGTTGCCTTGACACACTTCTTAATAGACTAAATGGCTTCATTGTTGTTTTAGGGATTATATTTCTGACATGTCCTCCCTGTTTTTGTTGCAAAAATGTTTTCTTTTACCCAGATCGCCCTTTCAGGTTTTTCACCTACCAATCTTGGATTCATTTGTGAAGTTCAAGTGACATAGTTCTTTATGAAGCTTCACTTACCTCTCCAGCAGACTTAGGGATTTCTTATTCTGAATTTGGAAGCAATTTAAATACAGATTCGTATGCTATCTAAAAGACACTGCTTATTTCAGTTGCATTATAATGTTCATTTCTCAGTTTATTTTTNTCACCTACCAATCTTGGATTCATTTGTGAAGTTCAAGTGACATAGTTCTTTATGAAGCTTCACTTACCTCTCCAGCAGACTTAGGGATTTCTTATTCTGAATTTGGAAGCAATTTAAATACAGATTCGTATGCTATCTAAAAGACACTGCTTATTTCAGTTGCATTATAATGTTCATTTCTCAGTTTATTTTTAAGACTTTTAATTAATAATTTTACTGAAATTCACTCAATTCCAGGTCACCCAAAAACCAAAGCCTTTATAACTCATGGTGGAACCAATGGCATTTATGAGGCCATCTACCATGGGATCCCTATGGTAGGCCTTCCTTTGTTTGCTGAGCAATCTGATAACATTGCCCGAGTGAAAGCCAAGGGAGCAGCTGTCAGTGTGGACTTGGAAACAATATCATCAAGAGATCTGCTCAATGCATTGAAGGAAGTCATTAACAATCCTTCGTGAGTATATTTGGTTCAGAACATTTTGTGATAGCAAATACAGCAGTTGCCCCACAAGCTAGCTCATTTTATAAATTGATGTTTTTTTGCTTTTCCTTTAGCTACAAAGAGAAGGCTATGTGGTTATCCACCATTCAACATGATCAGCCTATAAAGCCCCTGGATAGAGCAGTCTTCTGNTTGTGATAGCAAATACAGCAGTTGCCCCACAAGCTAGCTCATTTTATAAATTGATGTTTTTTTGCTTTTCCTTTAGCTACAAAGAGAAGGCTATGTGGTTATCCACCATTCAACATGATCAGCCTATAAAGCCCCTGGATCGAGCAGTCTTCTGGATTGAGTTTGTCATGCGCCACAAAGGAGCCAAGCACCTGAGGCCAGCCTCCCACAACCTCACCTGGTTCCAGTACCACTCTCTGGATGTGATTGGGTTCCTGCTGGCCTGTGTGGCAACTGTTATATTTGTCATCACAAAATGCTTTCTCTTTTGTTACCATAAGTTTGCTAAAATAGGAAAGAAGCAAAAGAGAGAGTAGCTGAAGGCGTTATGCCCCTAGATGGAACTCCTCCAGTTAATTCCAGTACAAAAGAGTTATAATGAGCTTCCCCTGTGACAAAACAACAATTCACAATTTAGCATCTCAGATCAAAATTGTTTTCAAGTGATTTTATTCCTATTTACAAATTGGAAATAAGTCATGCCAAGAATAAAACTGGTGAAATCTTCAGTGAGAATAAAGCTATAGGGCATATAATGAAATGTATTATTTTAATGCAAAAGCTATACTGAAATCATTGAATTTAACTGTGTTTCACAGGTTATGCATAGTTACAAGTACAGTAACAAGTCTATTCATAGTATCCATATTATTTTGTAGATATTCAGAATTTTTACTCTATTTTGGTGTAGAATTCTATAGTTTTATCTTGCTATAGAAGCTATTCAATAATTGGAATTGTATGAAAATATGCACCCTTTCATTTCATTTGTGAGACCACTAACACTTGGATTTTACTGTCCATCCAGCCACAGCATCATTTTTTAACTGAAAGCCATGGCAAGTCATTTGCCTTCATTCAGTTTAACTCATTTACCAGTGGAATATTTGTTGAATTAGGAATATAGCAACCGCTACCTGCTTCATAGTATAAAACTGAGATATTTCTGAAAATCTTTGATTTCATTACCCAATTCTCTATTTTTCATCATCTTTAAAATTAGTCACTTCATTGGGAGTTTAAATTGGTACAAAACTATGGAGAATGATATGAAGTTTCATATCCTTAAAAACCTAAAATTAGAGCTACCATATGACCCTGCAATCTACTCCTTAGCATGTATCCAGAGGAAAGCATGATCCAGAACAATACATGCACTGTCATTGTATAACTATTTACAATAGCTGAGACATGAAAGGCAAATAAAAACCCACTGAAAGAGGAGTGGATAAAGATGAGGCACATATATACAATGGAATATTACTCAGCCATTAAAAAGAATAAAATAATACCATTTACAACAACATAGATGAACCTAGAGATTGTCATACTCAGTAAAATAAGTCAGACAGAGAAGAAATATCATATGGCAGACATTATATGTGGAATCTTAAAAGAAATGTTACAAATGAACTTGCAAAACAAACATACTCACAGATTTTGAAAATGAACTTATGACTGTCAAGGGGACAGATGCATGGGAGGTATAGTTAGGGAGTTTGGGCCTGACATGTACACACTGCTATATTAAAATGGATAACCAAGAAGGACTTACTGTATAGCATATGGAACTCTGCTTAATGTTATGTGGCAGCCTGGATATTTGAGGGGTATTTGAGGGGAAAATACTACAACATTGTCAGTCATCTATACCTCAATATAAAGTACAAAGTTTTAAAAAAATAGTCACCTGGTTGCCTTCATTACCATATTCAGCCCTTGACAAGGTGCAAAGGTATCAGTTGCATATCAAATATATATATATAACCTGCATTGTAAAGGGACTTATGAAATGTTCATTTTTTCCAAATGTCCCTGCATGTATCTATATGTGCTATGTTATGCTTAGTGGCTCAGTCGTGTCCAACTGTTTGCAACCCCATGGACTATAGCCTTCCAGGCTCCTCTGTCAGTGGGGATTCTCCTGGCAATAATACTGGAGTGGGTTTCCATTCCCTTCCCCAGGGGATCTTCCCAGCCCAGTGATCAAACCCAGGTCTCCTGCATTGCAGGTGGAGTCTTGACTGACTAAGCCACCAGGGAAGCCCATATATTTACATCTACATGCATGTCTATCTATACACACATATACACACACACACACACACACACACACACATATACACACACACATTCTTTCAAAACAAGACACAGCATCATTTAGTTACTTGCAGATATGGTGTGAAATTCAACATGTTAAACACAAATTGAAATAATGGCTATTATTCTATATAACTACACTTTAGATCAGCATTTCTCATTCTTTTGTCATTTATCTCAGAGCATATTGCCCCATCCCTCTCGTAAGACTTATATATAAACTTTCACTCTTTTGTCATGATGAAAACAGTATAGACATCACTTGCTTTAAACAGAAAAAGAATTGGTGGCTATTGTAGTGAGAAGCACTACAAATCTTCAACAAAAAGTCAATAACCCAATATGAAAATAGATGAAGATGAATAGGAAATTCACAGAAGTGAAATGGTTAATAATACATAGAATGTGACAAAGTTCATTTGTGCTCGAGGAAATGAAAATTGTCAATAAATTATTTTCCAACATATGATTTGCAGAATAAATAATCTAGTAGAACTTAGTTTTGTGGGAGTATAATATGGAAACACCTTTAAAGTAAAATTAAACATATTGTTGATGTTGTCAATCTACATCTGGTTATCTGGCAAGGAGAAAGACTTGTACATGTTCTTAATTATATTTTGAATTATTCCCACCAGCACTTAAATGGCCATCAGTTAGTGAACACACTTACTTGCAATATAGGTATAGGTTATATAACCATGAGATAAAACAGATAGATTATGGGCAACATTGTTGAGTAGTCTCCATGTCACATTGCTAAATAAAGAACAAGCTCCACAAATTATAAAAAATAAGCATGACACTCTTATTTGGAAACAAAATTAAGTCTGTGTAAATGTGTATACCATAGAAGAAATTTTCTCAAAGAATACACTGAAATTCCTTTGAAGAGAATTTACATTTTTATTCTAATTTCCTCATAATTTGCTCTTTCAAAATAATGTTTTCATTTATTATGTGATTTTTAAATACCTAGTGAAATAAACAGTGATTCAAGAAAATAAACTCTAAGATTTTCTTATATTATCAATGTATTAGTTTCTTTCAGAACACTTGAATTGACTGGTAATCTGGCATATTATTCAATGTATCAATCTAAGGCCATTTTTTAAGACACCAACTTCATGTTTAGATATTTTAAATAAAATATATGACAATGTGTGTTTATAATTTCAATAGTTTCACAAATCGTAATTCACAAAAATGTACTAAATGACTTTAGTGCGGTTTTAACAAAATCACTGCAGATGGTGATTGCAGCCATGAAATTAAAAGATGCTTACTCCTTGGAAGAAAAGTTANAAAAAAAATAAAGCAAAAAAAGAAAAATCAGAAAAAGAAATTAAGGAATCAATCCCATTCACCATTGCAACAAAAGAATCAAGTATCTAGGAATAAACTTACCTGAGGAGACAAAAAAACTGTACACAGAAAATTATAAGACCCTAATGAAAGAAATCAAAGATGACATAAACAGATGTAGAAATACTCCATGTTCCTGGGTAGGAAGAATCAATATTGTTTAAATGACTACAGTACCAAATGCAATCTACAGATTCAATGTGATCCCTATCAAATTACCAATGGCATTTTTCACAGAACTAGAACAAAAAATTTCACAATTCATATGGAAACAGAAAAGACCCCAAATAGCCAAAGCAGTCTTGAGAAAGAAGAATGGAGCTGGAGGAATCAATCTTCCTGATTTCAGCTTATACTACAAAGCTACAGTCATCAGGACAGTATGGTACTGGCACAAAAACAGAAATATAGACCAATGACCAAGATAGAAAACTCAGAAATAAGCTCATGCATCTATGGGTACCTTATTTTTTGACAAAGGAGGCAAGAATATACAATGGAACAAAGACAGCCTCTTCAATAAATGGTGCTGGGAAAATTAGATAGCTACATAGTTTTCCCTCTGGTCATGTATGGATGCGAGAGCTGGACTGTGAAGAAAGCTGAGCACTGCAGAACTGATGCATTTGAACTGTGGTGTTGGAGAAGACTCTCGAGAGTCCCTTGGACTGCAAGGAGATCCAACCAGTCCATTCTGAAGGAGATCAGCCCTGGGATTTCTTTGGAAGGAATGATGCTGAAGCTGAAGCTCCAGTACTTTGGCCACCTCATGTGAAGAGTTGACTCATTGGAAAAGACTCTGATGCTGGGAGGGATTGGGAGCAGGAGGAGAAGGGGACGACAGAGAATGAGATGGCTGGATGGCATCATGGACTCGATGGGCGTGAGTCTGAGTGAACTCTGGGAGTTGGTGATGGATAGGGAGGCCTGGTGTGCTGCGATTCATGGGGTCACAAACATTAAGACACGACTGAGCTACTGAACTGAACTGACATGTAAAAGAATGAAATTAGAACACTTCCTAACACCATACTCAAAGACAAACTCTAAATGGATTAAAGATCTAAATGTAAGACCAGAAACCATAAAACTCTTAGAGGAAAACATAGATAGAACACTCGGTGACATAAATCAAAGCAAGATCTTCTATGACCCACCTCTTAGAGTAACAGAAACAAGAACAAAAGTAAACAAATGGGCCCTGATTAAACTTAAAAGCTTTTGCACAGCAGAGGAAACTATAAGCAAGGTAAAAAAGACTACCCTCAAATGGGAAAAATAATAGCAAATGAAACAATTGACAAAGGATTAACTTCCAAAATATACAAGCAGCTCATACAACTCAATGCCAGAAAAACAAATGACCCAATCAAAAAGTGGGAAAAAGACCTAAACAAACATTTCTTCAAAGACACACAGATGGCTAACAAAGACATGAAAAGATGCTCAACATGGCTCATTATTAGAGAAATGCAAATCAAAACTACAATGAGATACCACCTCACACCAGTCAGAATGTCTATCATCAAAATGTCTACAAACAATAAATGCTGGAGAGGGTATGGAGAAAAGGGAATGCTCTTGCAGTGTTGATGGGAATGTAAATTGATGTTATGGAGGATGTGATGGAGATTCCTTAAAAAACTAGGAATAAAACAACCATATGACCCACAATCCAACTCCTAGGCATATACCCTGAGGAGACAAAAATTGAAAAAGACACATGTATCCCAATGTTCACTGCAGCACTATTTACAACATGGAGGCAACCTAGATGTCCATGGACAGATGAATGGATAAAGAAGTTGTGGTACATATATACAATGAAATATTACTCATCCATAAAAAGAAATGCATTTGAGTCAGTTCTAATGAGGTGGATGAATGTAGAGCCTGTTATACAGAGTGAAGTGAGTCAGAAAGAGAAAGACAAATATTGTATTCTAATGTATATATATGGAATCTAGAAAAATGGTACCAAAGAATTTACTTACAGGACAGCAAAGGAGAAACAGACACAGAGAATAGACTTACGGACATGGGGAGAGGGGAGGAGAGAGTGAGATGTATGGAAAGAGTAACATAAAAACTTACATTACCATATGTAAATAGATAGCCAATGGGAATTTTCTGTATGGCTCAGGAAACTCAAAGAGGGGCTTTGTATCAATTTAGAGAGGGGGGATGTGGTGGATTATGGGAGTGAGGTTCAAATGGGAGGGGATATATGTATCCCTATGGCTGATTCCTGTTGAAGTTTGACAGAATACAGCAAATTTTGTAAAGTAATTATCCTTCAATAAAAAATTAAAAAAAAAAAGAATCTGGACTTCCTGGAATTTGGGGGCCATTGAATTATGATGCTGAAGACTCTTGAAAGTCCCTTGGACTATAAGGAAATACAACTAGTCAAATCAGTCCTGCATATTCATTGGAGGAACTGATGCTGAAGCTAAAATTTCAATAGTTTGGCCTCCTGATGCAAAGAACTGACTCACTGGAGAAGACTCCGATGCTGGTAAAGATTGAAGGTGGAAGGAGAAGGGATCGACAGAGGATGAGATGGTTGGATGGCATCACTGACTCGATGGACATGAGTTTGAGTAATTTCCTGGAGTTGGTGATCAACAGGGAAGCCTGATGTGCAACAGTCCACGGGGTCTCAAAGAGTCAGACACGACTGAGCAATTGAACTGACTGACTGGAGGCCATTGAGAGGGTGAAGCCCCTTGTGGAGATAATTTTTTGGTGTTGGTGCTGGCAGGATGCAAATTAGTTTTGAAGTGCTGGGAAAGCTAAAATAATCACTATCCAATTGAGCATAAATGGAGTGATTCCTGTAAAGATTAAAGTTGTGGAGTTTAAAGTGTCTAAAATGGATAGCCAATGGGAATCTGCTGTATGACTCAGGGAGTTCAAACCGGAGCTAGGTAACTATCTAGAGAGGTGGAATGGGGAGGGAGGTGAAAGGGATGTTCCAGTGGGAGGGGACATAGGTAAATCTATGGCTGATTCATGTTGATGTTTGGTAGAAACCAATGCAATAGTGTAAAATAATTATTCTTCAATTAAAAACAAATAAATTTACAAACAGAAAAAGTGTCACTAAAGATACTATAAGTAAAGTGACAGTTGCTCAGTAATGTCTGACTGTTTGTGACCCCTTGAACTGTAGCCCATCAGGCTCTTCCACCCATGGGATTTCCCAAGCAAGAATACTGGAGTGGGTAGCCATTCTCTTCTCCAGGGGATCTCCCCAACCTAGGGATCAACCTAGGTCTTGTACATTGCAGGCAGATTCTTTACTGTCTGAGCCACCAGGGAAGCCCAAAACAAAGATATTATGTTTTTCATAAAAAATGGGTTTTATTTATTTTTCTTCCCAGCCTTATTGAGTTATAATTGACATATAACATTGTGTAAGTTTAAGGTGTATGTGATGATTTAATACATATATATATTTCAAAATTATTACTGTGATAGGGTTATTTAACATTCCATCACCTCACATAATTATCATTTTTATGTTGTGAACTAACTCTTTTAGCAAATTTAAAGTACATAAAAATCCAGAGAGTTGATGTGGAGTGGGAGGTGGGGGGGAGTTCAAGACTGGGAACTCATGTACACCTGAGATGAAAAAAAATAAAAATAAAAATTTAAAAAAAAATAAATAAATAAATAAAAGAAATCATTAGCCAAAAAATAAATTTATTATAGTTACCATCCTGTAGAATGAATCTTCAGAACTTATTCATTTTATTCTTGTGAGTTTGTTTATTTCTGTCAAATGTCTTTTATTTTAAAACTTTAGTTTTAACTTGAGACATACTATATTATATTAGTTTCAGATGTGTAACAGTGATTTGATATTTTTATACATTAAGAAATAATAAACATCAAGTCCAATTACCATCCATCATCATAAAAACTTGTTACAATATTATTGGCTATATTCCCTATGTGTATATTACATCCCTATGACTTGTTTATTTTAAGCTGAGATTTTGTACCTTTCAATCCCTTTCACCTATCTTATTGATCACCCGAGTCCTCTCCCCTCTGGCAGTGACCGATTAGTTCTCTGTATCTATGAGTCCATATCTGTTTTGTTATGTTTATTAGTTTTGATTTTTAGATTTCACATGTGTGAAATCATATGGTATTTGTTTTTCTCTGACTTATTTCACTTAGCACATATATAAAAACTTCTTTATGTGTTGTTTTCATCCATATCTTGTCTATTATAGATAATGCTGCAATGAACATAGGGGTGCACATATCTAACTGATGGTTTTGTTTTCTTCAGATAAATACCCAGAAGTGGAGTTGCTAGATTATATGGTAGATCTAGTTTTAGTTTTTTACGGAACTTTTGTACTATTTTCCATAGAGACTGTACTAATTTGCATTTACACCAACAATGCTCAAATCTTCCCTTCTTTCCCCATACTCCCTAAACTTATTTCTTGTCTTTTTGCTATTAGCCAGTCTGACGGATGTGAAGTATATCTCATTGTGGTTTTGATTTGTGTTTCCCTGATGATGAGCACCTTTGCATGTGTCTGCTGTTCATCTATATATCTTCTTCAGAAAAATGCTTATTCAAGTCCTATTCCCATTTTTTAACGGTGGATGTTTGTTTTTTTTGTTGTTGAATTGTGTGAGTTATCTATATAATTTGGATATCAATCTTTGATCAGATATATTGTTTGCAAATATCTTCTCCCATTTAGGAGGATATCTTTTCATTTTATTGGAAGTTTCCTTTGCTGTGCAAATGCTTTTTAGTATGATGCAGTCTCATTTGTTTATTTTTGCTTTTATTGCCCTTGTCCAAGGAGACATATCTGAAAATTTTTGCTAAGACTAATGTCAAACATGCTACTGCCTCAGTTTTCTTCTAGAAGTTTCATATTTTCAGGCCTTACATTTGTTTTTTAATCTATCTTGGGTTTATTTTTGTATATGGGCTTCTTATTCAATTCCATCAATTTATTGATTTGTTTCTGATTCAGTAGCAGAATATCCTCATTACTTTTTTTCTTTTTTTTCCTGTTTTCTTTGTGAACCAGGATAGTACATTGGTGGCAGAGAAACCAGAATTTAAAAATCAGCACTAAATGATTGCTGGGTAATATTGTAAAAAAAAAATAGCAACAATAACTTAAGTTGCTTTAACATCAATTTCCTCAACTATACCTCATAGGGTATGTCTTGAGCAAGAAATATTATTTTATCCCCCCAAATTTCAAAATTCCAAAAAATTTCCATTAGTATTTATACAAAGCCTATATAATAATCTAAGAGCAATTAATATTTTTGAAACATTGTTTTTCTCATCCAGCAATAAATTGTGTCTCTTCATTTATTTAGAATGTTTTATAACCCAAGTAAAAGTCTGCCAGCTTTTTGTATTGGTTTTTCACATGTCTTGTGTCTCAACTGGTAAAGAATCAACCAGCAGTGCAGGAAACCAGGATTTGATCCCTGGGTTGGGAAGATTCCCTGGAAAGGGAAAGGCTACCCACTCCAGTATTCTGGCCTGGAAAATTCCATGGACTGTACAGTCCATGGGGTTGCAAACAGTCGGACACGACTGAGCAACTTTCTTTCACATGTCTAATCCAGTTGCTACATAAGGACTTTATTTTTCTTTCTGTTATAAAATAAATGAAATGCATAGCTTTATGATAAACTATTTAACCAGGTGTAACATTATATATTTTAAGTGCTTGAAACAGTTTGAAACATTTTAAATGGGATGGAGTTACATTTTTAGGGAATGTATTAAAAATTTATTTAATGTTTCTCATAACAAAAATGAAATACTAAGGTGTTGTGATAAAGATGTTAGTTAACACTATGATGGCAATGACAATACAATATAAAAATGTGTGAAATCAACAGACTGTACCCCTTAAACCTACATAACGCTACCTGTCCATAATATCTCAATTAAAAAAATAAAACTCATAGATGCTATGCTGGAGCAGGAAATGGCAACCCACTCCAGTATTCTTGCCTGGAGAATTCCGTGGATGGAGGAGCCTGGTGGGCTGCTGTCCATGGGGTCGCACAATCAGATACAACTGAAGCAACTTAGCATGCATGCATGCATTGGAGAAGGAAATGGCAACCCACTCCAGTGTTCTTGCCTGGAGAATCCCAGGGACAGAGGAGCCTGGTGGGTTGCTGTCTATGGGGTTGCACAGAGTCAGACACGACTGAAGAGACTTAGCAGCAGCAGCAGCAGCAACATAGATGCTGTGCACAGAGCTTGTGAACAACTGTTTTGTATATCCTCTGAAATTGTGGATGTTACTCTTTTTCTTCAATAGCAGTGTTTTTTGTCTTAAGAATTATCAGTAACTTGTCTCACTATCTCAACTCATATNTGCACAGAGTCAGACACGACTGAAGAGACTTAGCAGCAGCAGCAGCAGCAACATAGATGCTGTGCACAGAGCTTGTGAACAACTGTTTTGTATATCCTCTGAAATTGTGGATGTTACTCTTTTTCTTCAATAGCAGTGTTTTTTGTCTTAAGAATTATCAGTAACTTGTCTCACTATCTCAACTCATATTCTCAGGATAGACTTTGAGTATAAATACATATTAATATTCTTGAATGACTATTCAGGGACACCAGGGAACATTATAGAAGGAAAGAAATCACACTCTGATATGGTTTGTTTTTCTTATGAAAATAAACATTGTATTTTTATAAAATTTGTATTCAATTTCTCCAAATACAAAAAGAACCTATCAGTTAACATATTACAATAATGACATACCAAATTGACTATGAAGCTATTTCCATTTTCTTTTCTCATATGTGAGTAAAATTTACAGAATAGATATACCTGAATTTGAAATAAAATAAGTCCCAAAGAAATCAAGGAAAGTTGCTAACACTAGACATAGAAAGCAGTCTTGCTACCATTAGAGGTTTTACTATAAACATTTATTAAATAAGGCTAAACCAAAATTTTCCTCACTGGTGCCCGGAGATTGGTTGAATCAGTTTTATAAAGCTTGTCTGGCAGGCTTGCAAAAGTGTATGCTGGGCTGTATGTCATAAAGCATTTATAGCAGGGTGCTAAAAGTGATTTGAGATTCCCATTAAAAGAAAAAACCTTAATCATCCACAATAACATTGCATTAATTATTGATAAATCTAATCAGTAATCTGAAATTGCTCACATCTAATATTAATCAGAAAAGCCAATGAATTCCCAGCATGCTGACATGTTCTTTGTGCCTTCAAGTACCTTCATATTGTTATTATTTACATGCTTCTGAGAATATTTAACTGAGAACTGGAAAAATTAGATCCTTCAAAGGAATGACTTCACTGGGATAGGTTCTACTCTCAAAACTGGTGTATTCACTATTGCCAACTCACGTAAAATGCTGCAACTTCAGTGTTTTTTGTTTTAAATGAATTCTCTTATAAAATCAAATTTTGCACCCACTTCGCACATTCCTCTACTTTTATATTAGAAGTAGCCATATACATTTAAAAAATTATCTTAACATATTTATTTTGTCATGAATTCAAACAGAGATAGATAAACAGTGAGGAAGGGATAGAGGGGAGGAGAGAGAGAGAATTATATATACTGAATGGCAATATACCCATAAGCCAGTTTAAAATATAAAATATTTCCATCTAGGAGTATTTTCCTAATCCTCCTGGATCATATTCTCCATCACCCCAACTAGAGTTAAGCATCATTTTGTATTTTAGTA
>SJYA01011497.1:0-12209 GCA_006410615.1 Neotragus moschatus
CTGTATATGTGGGAGAGACCCAGGAAAACCAAGAAACACCCCTCTTCTCCCTGCTCCACAGTCCAACCACCACCTTAAATACCATCTCCAGCTAAAGACAAAAGAGGATACTGGGGGAGGGGCAGTGATGGGACAGCCAGACAGAGCCTGACGATTGTTATGCAGATCAGAGTTGCAGATTGCCTTCTCCACCGAGGAAGGTTTCTAGAGATTTAGAGTCATCCCCTCCTCCTGGTCCACCAGGGTGAAATTCTGACACGTGGAGACTTCCTTATAAATGTAAATGTTGCTGACAAAGGGTAACTTGTACTTGGATTTCAGAGCTTCTCTTAAAAATAATCAGCTCAAGATAATCCTTATGCCAAAGAGTCACATTTGGGGGTTGTCAGAGTTTGCTCCCCTCTAGCGATTTCCACAGCAGGAAAGGAGGGTGCAAGGGGAGGTATTATAACCACCCGCAGCTTTTCCAGAACCTCACTTTGTTTTTCTCTCTAGAGAGCATTTCAACATGTGGGGAGAAGAAAAGGTGCAGACTTACACACACATGCATATACACAGAGACAGACCCATGCAACACACACACACACATACACACACACAGAAATGTAGGCACACACATGTGCACACACATACACAGAAATGTGGTACACACATATAAACAGACATACACACACACATGCAGACACAGATACACTCACATACAGAGACATATACACACACAGATACACACATACACAAACACATACAGCACACATACACATAGACACATACACATACAGACAGACACAGAGACAGACACATACACACATTCATACCCCCCCACACCACATACCTACACACACAGAAACACACACATGCATGCACACATTTATGCATACATATATATACTCACGCACACATACATACACACACACAGAGAAATGCATGCATATATACATATATGTCCCTACATACACACAGACACACATATACTCACACAGACTTACCCACAGACATATCCACTTCTGTGTGTACAGAAATACACCCATATACATGGTACATAACTACAAATACATATACCTACACACACATACCTACGTACACAAGCAGACATACATACACGAGACATACGTTCACACAGAAATATATTCACACACACACATACATATACTTACAAACATACATACCTACAGACACATACCCACATAAGTGCCCTCACATACTCAGACATACACACAGGCACACAGTCATACACACACACATACCGACAGACATATGCACATATACACACACACAGACTACCAACACACATACATACACACAGAGAAATACGTGCACATATACATATACCTACAGACACACACATACTACATCGACATACACACTTGCATACACACCCAAATAGACACACATGTGCACAGACATGCATGAATACACATATAGACACACATACATACACTCATATATACATACACATACACGCACATACAACCATACATACACTCATATACCCAGACATACACCCAGACACACATACGGACACGCACATACAAACACTTACAAACACACAGACAAACATAAACTCACATATATACACGTTCAGACACACAGACACATATTTTTTGAAGGAAGATAAAGCTCCTTGGATTGAATACACCCTCCTTTAGCTGAGAAACACTGGATCAGATTAGTGGTTCCCAACCTCCCAGTGGTTTATAAGAATACTTCAGGCCAGACAACTTAAAAATTCAGATTCCTGGTTACCTCCTCAGACCTACTTGGTTGGAACTCCTGGGACAGGACCCAGGAATATGCATTTTAACACATCTCCTGGGGCATTTGCACTCTTGGCAGCTTTGGGGATTCCTGGATAGGTGGCTCTCTGGGCCATCTTCAGCCCCACGTTGAGCCAAAGCATATAGCTGGCTTGGGTTTGGAGGGTGCATGGACCTCGTCTTAGGTCAGCTCTTGAGAGTTTCACAGTGGACACCCTACATCCTCCTGGCTTGGGAAGATCATTTGCCAAAATCAGTTTCTGCAGCACATAGCAGGGGCCCATCTGATTGCAAAAGGACACACTATGCTGTGGTCATTTAGGCACAGGGGTGAGGAAAGCAACAGAACAAAGCATCCACATAAAATCTACATCCCCACTGCCTGCCTGGTGGGAGAAAGGAGCCTGCAAACCCTTCAAGAGGACCAGGCTTCAAGAGGACCACCTCATTGGCCAGGCTGCTCTTCTTTCAGGCAATGAACTCAGGTGCCCAGCACAGCTAAAGGCCTTTCTAAACATGGAGAGTAGGTTTGTCCTCCCACCCAGCTCCCCTCCTCTGAGCAAATCACTTTCATATCCCTTGAGTACGCGAGATCAGTGCTGGGATCCAGTTCTTTCCTGTGTTTGAGCTGTGGTCCAGCTTTAGAATGTTGACATGGGAGAGAAGGGTCCACCTTGAGAGCTGGCTGAAACCTCAGGGCTCTGGGCAACAAGAAAAGCCGAGGGGAGTTGGGTCATGATCTCTTGCTCTACAGACAAGCCATGGACTTAAGGAGGCCACAAAGAGGGATTCCAAAAGACACGATTTTTGTTTTTTTTTTTTTTAAATAAACACAAAATTCACAGCTGCATCCTAGATAGTAGACCAGGTGGTAAAGAAAAAAAAAAAAAAGTCCCAGAGATAAATTCAACAGAGAGTGAGTTTGAGTTAGTGAAAACAGCAGCCCCCCATCAGGGCCAGCCTGGTCCTCCAGGTGCGGAGTGCAGCTAGGCCTGATGCTCTCCTGTTGAACAGCAATATCCCAGAACATCAACAATGGACAAGACCGCGTATGACCATGATGGGGCAAGACAGAGGCAAGACTCCTCTGCAATCAGGTCTGAACTCAAACAACATGCGTATTCCAACCACAGAGCCCCAACACATCCCTCCCTGGCTAACTTCGTTGCCAATTCCAGGCTGGAGGTGGGCCTAGCCTGCCCTTACTCTACATGAGCTGGTTAAGATAGCCAATCACAAATGGCTCCTGTTTCCTAATAGCATCCAACCCAAGTCCCCTTTCTTACGGTCCTTCCGCAGATCAGTCAGCACAGCCCAGTCCTGCATGTGCTGTCTGAGCCCTTGGACCAAGATGCTCATGGGTAGAGGCACTGAGTGGCTCATGTGTGTACTCCCCTCCTTGCTGCAAAGGTGCATAAACTCAACACGCTCAGCCCAGGGGCCTCCTGGTATTTGGTTGTAGGCACTGACAATGGTGTCTGAAATATACAGCAAAAGCATCTTACAACACAGAGGGTACAGGGCAAGGATGCAATGTGTTCTGATTCTAAGCTTAGAGTCACTTTAGGACATCCAGTGAAAGAAAAACAGACACATGGGTGAGGGCAGCAAGGAGATGTTAGTGTTGGGATGGGGAACATGGAAAACAATTTTCAAAACTGACCAGCTTAAAAACCAGTTTTTCTTTCATAGCTACAGTAGATCAGTGGCTTAATCCACTGACTTAACAAGTTTTCTTTTTGTTTCCTCATTTGCTTTTTTTTTCTCTTTTTGGTGAGAACATTTAAGTTCGACTCTCTTAGCAAACTTCAGTTAGAAAATACAGTGTTATCAGCTATAGTCAATAGTTTTCTAATCATTACCCAGATATTCCCAAGTATCTAGAAGGCCCAGAAAATCACATCTATATTAACAGTCAAAGTTAGGATCTTGGCACCTCCACAGAGTCCTCCCAGTCACTCCTTCAGGTCCCTAGAGGGTGCTTTAGATGTAAATCCACACCCTGTAGGCACTACTGCTTTCCCACCAGGCACTGCCGGACACCCACGTGCTAGAACTCAGGCAAAATCCAAGAGCAGACCCTGCCCTGCTGCCAGTTGATTTGGTCCTGTGGGCCCAGAAACAGTGCTGGCTGGTCTTTTAGCTTCTCAAAGTTCCTCCTCCAGCTTTTCACCTGAGTATCATGTTGGCTGTAGGTTTGTCCTATGTGACATTTATTATGCTGAGTTATGTTCCCTCTATCCATACTTGGTCAAAGATAAATATCCATACCTTTGTCAAAGGTATTTTTGACAGACCTGTGATTCATGAAAAAACAAAATGGTAAACAGGAGAAGTGAAGCATTCTTGCACATGTTCTGGGGGACCCTGGGAGGGACCCCTTAAAGCCAGGAGCAGTGCTGGTCACCCAGGGGCTTGGACTTCATCTGGGGAGATGAGTTGAAACACTCAAGAGAGTGGGCCCACTTCACAGGTGTTAAAACCAGTAGAATCTGTGAATCAGGGACCAGGGCCCCTCCACGGTCCAGCTCCCTGCTTCTTATTCACTTCCAAACCCTTTTCCAATTGGAATCAAAGAAGATCACACCAGCATTCCCTTTCATTCCTCACAGGCGTTGACCTTGGAAGGTCAACGTGTCAGAACTTGCCCATAATATACCTTTAATGGGGCTTTGAAGGTGGTGCTAGTGAATGCAGGAGACTTAGGAGATGCAAATTTGATCCATGGGTTGGGAGGACCCCTGGAGGAGAACATGGCAACCCACTCCAGTATTCTTGTCTAGAGAATCCCATGGAGAGAGGAGCCCGGCAGTCTACAGTCCATAGGGTCACAAAGAGTCGGACTTGACTGAAGCGACTTAGCAGGCAGGCAGGCACGCCCCTAATAAGGGGGGCCTGGCTCCTTGGCCAGCATCTCTCTGCATCCTGTCCAGCTACGAGCTCTCATCTGGCCATGTGCACAAAACAGACACACCATTTCCTGCCTGGGAGCCTTTTCCCCACCTTTGCCTGAAGCGCTAGCCTTTCCTGCTGGCTGCCCGCCTGTGGCTTCTCTTCATCCCTTGAGCGAGGAGGGAAAATACCCAAAGTGTAAGTTAGAAAAACTTATCTGCCCAGGAAGACTCAAATACAATATATACTTTAAAAGTAGACGTGTATCAGTCTTTGCTAGAAAAGTACAAAGCTTCTTTAATGAATACACACGTCAAATGACAAATGAATAATACATAAGAATAAGTTCTAGGGGAAAACAAGACCAATTGAATGAGAAAATGAGACTATTAGGGGGAAATTTAAGGCATCTGGATGATATTAATTTTCTCCCCCTTCCAAGATGTGGACCTGCCTGTCCTGCCGGGGGAGTGAGAGTAACAGGAGCCTGAGTGAGCCACGCTGGAGGCAGTTGCTGAATCAGCTTCTCTGAGATCATAAGCTGCACCATAGATGAGCAGATGGCAGGGAAGCAAGTGGGATAGCTTGGCAGAAAAGCATGAGCATTGGAGTAGAGGGTGGGACTCTGGCAGGGGGACATCCCCACAACCTGAAGCTGGCCACTCACGCACAGGGACTACATATATGCCAAATGAAGTTATATTCTTATACAAAACCACACCCCCTCCATAGTGACCAGCTTCAGGATCTAGAAGCAGAACTACTATTTAATATGAAAGCAGTATATGCACAAATTATATGTATAATATATTGTTTAGATATATATATAATTGTATACACACATATGTAATACATATGTATATATTATATACACACAGAGAATACTTATATGTATACATTATTATAAATGCAAATATAATACACACATATGCTACTGCTACTGCTAAGTCGCTTCAGTCATGTCTGACACTGGAATGGGTTGCCATTGCCTTCTCCAATGCATGAAAGTGGAAAGTGAAAGGGAAGTCGCTCAGTTGTGCCCGACTCTTCACGACCCCATGGACTGCAGCCCACCAGGCTCCTCCGTCCATGGGATTTTCCAGGCGAGAGTACTGGAGTGGGGCGCCATGGCCTTCTCCGACATCTATATAATATATAGCATATAGAACATACACATAGACGTTATATATATATAGTATATGCGTAGTCACTATATATTCACTATAGTATTAAATATTCTGAAGTCCTTTTAAGGGCTTTCCAGGTAAAGCAGTGGTAAAGGATCTACCTTCTAATGCAGTAGATGTGGGTTTCATCCCTGGGTTGGGAAGTTCTCCTGGGATAGGAAATGGCAGCCCGCCCTAGTATTGTTGCCTGGAAAATTCCATGGACAGAGAGGTGTGGTAGGCTACAGTCCATGAGATTGCAGAGTCAGACGTGACTAAGCGACTGAGCTCACACACCAGTCCTTCTAAAGAAAACCATTTCAGATCCCGGGACAAGTCCTTCAAACGCTCAGGTTTTGAGGTTATGCAAATGAAACCCTGTAGGTGATCACTTGTGCCAAGCTGATCATGAGTAAAGATAAATACGAAACATCAGCAGGGCTACTGGAGTCACCAAGAAGATCCAGAATAGATGTGTTTTTGAATCCCTCAATTATTGCAATGAAAACAAACTTGTTAAGAAATTGTCTTTATCTAGTACCTACACGTGTGAAAATAAAGAGGAAGAGGCTGTACCCACACTGGAGGAAGGGTTAGTAAGAGTGGCACACACAGCCTCAGAAGTGGGGAAATGGAGAAATGTTTGGCCTAGTGCTATTCCAAATTTTAGGACAATTTGGTCTAGCAAAATTCCTCTAAGAGTGAAGAAGTTTCCTGGGTCTGTGAAACATATCAATGACTCTTAGGTTATATAAAAATTAACTTGAGGAGAGGATAAGGCAGACATTGCTTTGCCCACGTTCTGTTTCCTTTGTGGTAGCTAGAGACACAACAGCTGGTCCCAGGACCTGTGAACTGGGAAGGGGGACAGATTCCCCGCAATACCCCAAGAGGCTGGCATCTGGGAGAGGAGACAGGGGTTCAAGTGCCTGGGAGAAGAAGTAGTCAATGAAGCATGGGAAAAATGAGTCCAACACTGGGGTCTCACATGTTCCTAATCCCAAACCATCAGGAACAGATGGGTGCATCAGTGGCCTGCTGTTTGTCATATGTGCAGGTTAAGTAGCTTCAGTCCGACTCTGTGTGACCCTAGGGACTGTGGCCTGCTAGGCTCCTCTGTCCAAGGGATTCTCCAGGCAAGAATACTGGAGTGGATTGCCATGCCCTCCTCCAGGGGATCTTCCTGAGGTAGGGATCAAACCCATGACTCTTAAGTCTCCTGCACTGCCAGGCAGGTTCTTTACCACTAGTGCCAGCTGGGAAGTCCTTGAAGAATAGAGTAAGAGGCTGTACCCACACTGGAGGAAGGGTTAGTAAGATTGGCAGCTGCAGGGGATGGGGGGAAGGCTGGGATTAGGGTTTTTAGTTTCTGAACTATAGAACATCTGGCGAAGCAGATGAAGAAACCAGAAANAGGCAGGTTCTTTACCACTAGTGCCAGCTGGGAAGTCCTTGAAGAATAGAGTAAGAGGCTGTACCCACACTGGAGGAAGGGTTAGTAAGATTGGCAGCTGCAGGGGATGGGGGGAAGGCTGGGATTAGGGTTTTTAGTTTCTGAACTATAGAACATCTGGCGAAGCAGATGAAGAAACCAGAAATGATAATGTACTTTCTTAGATAGTCTTTCAGAAGGATACCAACCCCAACTCTTACCTGAGATTTCACGTAAAAGCAGTAGTCTGAACTGAGGTGAGGGGAGGTAGTCACTTGTCAGAATCAGGAAATCCTGGGAAGGCACTGGGCATTTCCAACCCCATAGGAGCTGTGGATTGGACTATGCATTTAAGTGACCTATATGGGTGTAATGTCATCTATTGTTGTCTGCATTGTTTATTTGTATTTGTATTATGATTACACTTTTCATGTGAATCAGTGCTGTCGTTTCTTGAGGAGATCCTTATTCTCTGAGGGTTACACTGGACAGTCTAACTAGAGTTTGAGGGCTGCATAGAGAAGTGATAAGAAAAAATCTGAAAGAAGTTGGTTAGGGCCAGATCATTGTATAGTATTGTTTGCCATAAATTTCAAAATCCTTCTGTGTGACCCTGTCATGTGTTTATAAAAGTGGGGCTGCTGCTAAGTCGCTTCAGTCGTGTCCGACTCTGTGCGACCCCATAGACGGCAGCCCATCAGGCTCCCCTGTCCCTGGGATTCTCCAGGCAAGAACACTGGAGTGGGTTGCCATTTCCTTCTCCAATGCATGAAAGTGAAAAGTGAAAGTGAAGTCGCTCAGTCGTGCCCGACTCTTAGCGACCCCATGGACTGCAGCCTACCAGGCTCCTTCGTCCGTGGGATTTTCCAGGCAAGAGTACTGGAGTGGGTTGCCATTGCCTTTTCCATAAAAGTGGGGAGTTAACTTCATACCCCAGGAGAGGTTAGTAAGTCATCAAGAGCTTCCACTTGATAGACAGCTTTAGCAAGAGCTTCAAACATCACAGGATAAATCTGCACAGAGAGCCTGTTAGCAGATAAGACGTTAGAAATGATTTTCACTGCTGAAAAAAGTGGGCTATTTAGGACACACGGTTGCAGGAAGGTTGTGTGATGAGATGTGAAGATAGGGTGCCTGGCTGCCCCCTTGTCTGATAGAGCTTTTGGTGGGGACCTCAGCTGGGTCCCTCCTCCTTTCTGGGGAACCCTCTCCCTTGTGCTCTGAGTAAGTAGAAGCCTTAGTGGTCACAGTCATCACTGGCAGAGCAGACCCTGCCTGCAGCATGCTTGTCGGGGACCCTAAAAGGACAGAGAGCAGGACCTCCCCAAGGTTCCAAGCCAGGTGGAGTGGCTGCTTTTACATCTGCTGACAACAGTCTCATGTGAGTGCTGTGCTCAGGGTAACATTCACTGTTGACGAGGAGGAATGTCGATACGAGTATTTTCTGCTTACTTTGTAGCCCATGGGTTATCTTGACAGGTACTTTCACAGGGTGTTCCGAATTTATACCACTGGCCAAAGAGAGTCATGGAAGATTCTGAAACAGGACCCTATGGAGGTGGCAAGCTGTTGTGCCAAGGGCCGAGCAGCTGGCCGGGGGAGGTACAGGAGACAAGTTAAACTCAGAGCAGAGCCAAGAAGTGAGTGGATCCCTTGCTAGGGCATCTGCAAGTCTAAGCGTGAGGGATCCCCATCTCCTGAGAACGGAGGGCTGGCGCCCGGCTTCCCGAGTCCCAGGGGGTGCAAAGAGAAGCCAACTCAACCCTCCGTGACAGAGACACACTGTGATGAATCAGGAGGCCCCTGTCCCAGACACATGGATCGCATTTCCTCTCAGTTAGAGTGGGAGTGGGGGTGGATTCAGAGCAGGGCCAAGTGAATGGCAGGCTGCCTGAGTCTCGCCCAAAAGACACTCTCCGAAGCAGGAAGCCTGGAAGGCTCAGACCTTCCTGGAGCGGGCTCAGTGGGTCCAGATTCTTGTGAGATGGAATCGGGGTTGTGATGGCCCTTGATGTAGCCAGGGTGAAGGTCACCTTCATTGAGAAATGAAGGAACAGGGAGGCGCCCTGTATCACTGATCCGAGGGATGGCCCTCTGGGCTCAGGATTCCTTCTTGCTCCCTTTTCTGGCAGATCTGGCTTTTTCTCTCTCACTTTCTTTCTCTGAGAATCATTTCCAAAGTTTGGCACGTTCTCAGATGGAGTCTCCAACTTCTCTGATCAAAACTTGAGAGCTGTGCAGCATCCTAGCTATTGCTCCTTGGAGTGTTATTTCTTCCCCCCCAAGTTTAAAGAAAACAGAGTAGAGCAAACAGAGAGGCTGGGAAAGAACATGGTCTCCCCCGACCATCTCCTCGTCTCTCCCCAGGCTGGGTTTACAGCATGCGGTGGGGAAACCTTTCTAAATCTGTGGCACAAGGTTTTTGTTAGTTTTCAGGAAAGTGTGAATATTTGGAAACTTAAGCTCAGACCAGATCCTACCTCTGGATGTATCTTAATTGTTGGTGCCCAGTGAGGTTTTTTTTTTCCCCCCAGGATTTCTCTCTCTCTCTGCACACAGCACTGTCATGAAGAATGAAAGCTGAGTAATCAAAGCAATATGATACTGTCATAAAAAATAGACACATAGATCAGAGTCCATGGACCAGAAATAAACCCATGGATATATGGTCAATTAATTTATAACAGAGGAGCTATACCTTGGGGAAAGAAGAGTCTGTTCAATAAATGGTGTGAAGAAAAGGGGACAGTCACATGCAAAAGAATGAAACGGGACCATTCTTACACCATACACAAAAATTAACTCAGTGGCTTAAAGGCCTGAATGAAATAACTGAAACCACAAAACTCCCAGAAGAAAACAAAGGCAGTAATCTCCTTGCGCAGTCTTAGTGATGAATTTTTGGATCTGTCTCCTCAGACAAGGGCAACAAGAGCAAAAATAAACAAATGGGACTACATGAAACTGAAAAGCTTTTAAACCGCAAGCCAAACTATCAAAAAATGAACAGGCCACCTACTGAATATGCAAGCAATATTCTGATAAGGGGATAATCTGAAATATACAAAGTATATCTTATTATGTGAATTAACATCCAAAATACACAAAGAGCTCATATAACTCAACATCAAACAGCCAAATACAGATGCTGTCAGGGGTGTGGGTGGAGGTGCGGGGAAGTGGTGATGTCTGAAGGGGACCCGGCATCCCTGTGTGCAGGGCTGAGGGGAACTGTGGGGGCAGGATGAGGCCAGAGGTCACAGAGAGGAGGAGCTGTTGGGGGTGGGGGGCTTAGGGGCTTGGGTGGACCAGATAGTGCATCCGAACTCAGGGTCTGACTGGTCCGAGTGCTGCTGCTCCAGGCTTCCTGCTCTTAGACTGGGTGCTTTCTTCTAGTTTTACATGCAAAGGTTTTTGGTTTTTATTTAAATGTAATACATGATGCATTATCGATAAAACTGTAAAAAAAAAATTTCAAATACTATCCAGGCTAAAACTCCAAATCTCAAGCTGGCTAAAGGCATGGTCCATTTTTCCAAGGTCCTTTTCAAATGAAACACTGTCCATTGCTTTAAGAGCAGTTATTAAATTAGACTCTGGAATTAGCAGCATTATTCTCGCTATCCCCAAAGTCCCATCTGTCTAGTTTAGGTTGGAGGAGTTCCGGCGTTGTCCTAGGGAGTTGGAAGAATCTCTAGGAGCGCCAGAGAGCAGACGTGGATGGTGTCCAGCCAGGAATAAAGGATCAGGACTGCTCAGCCAGGGGTAAGGCCACACTTTAGCTACCACGAAATGAAAGCTGCTCAGTCGTGTCCAACTCTTTGCTGCCACATGGACTATAGCCCACCAGGCTCCTCTGTCCACGGGATTCTCCAGGCAAAAATACCAGAGTGGGTTGCCATTTCCTTCTCCAGAGGATCTTCCCGACCCAGGGGATTAAACCTGGGTCTCCTGCATTACAGGCAGATTCTTTACCATCTAAGCCACCAGGAAAGCTACTACCATGACTCACGGGCAACTCAGCAACTATGATTCAGGACAGGACACCAGCAACCAGCTTGTGGCTGCCCCAGAGGGACCATCTGTTCTTACTTCCTACCGTCCCTAAAAGCCAAGTGTATCTGTGCAGTACATGAGGAGATGGCTCACAGAGAGAAGACTCAGGCCCTCACATGCTGATAGCATGCATCACTCCAGCTTCCAGGCGGAAAGTAGGAGAGGCATGCCTTTTCTGACCTACTGCCTGAGCTGCCATCAGAATAATGAATAAAGTATAATAATGAATAAAGGGCTTAGAATGAGCCTCCAATGTGCAGTGCTGAAGAGAACAAATAGCTCTTTGAATGTCAAAGATCTTTCCCGTGTAATCCAATCTGAGAAACTGCTGTCTCAGCCTCATCTGCTCATAGAAAAGACAGAAAACGTGGCTACAAAGTGAAATGAGGCTTGGAGGTGAACTATATGAAATCTCATGGATGGAACTATTACAACTGAGTCTAGCAAGGGAGGGGCGTTGGGGGTGGGTGGGAAGTCTGGGAACAATCAACAATGCAGACTGAAAATGTGGATTTTTCTCTTGGGAAGCTCCATTCCTTGGGAAAGAAGAAACTATAACAAAATGCCAGCAGTGGAGATTTGCCTGGAGAGGAATACTGTTCACATTTGCATGTTAAACGGATTGAAGCATCTCCTGCCTCCCCTGGGGAAGAAGGGCTATCAGAGGCAGCTCACAGCTAGAAGAGAGCCTTGTGCACTGGAGATGTTCAATAAATATTTGTACAAAATTGAGTTTGGTACAAAAAAAGCTGGTTTTTTTTTTTTTTGGTTTCTTGCTCTCAAAGACTGTGCTCAGATCTCTCTCTCTGAATTCCGAATAAACTGTAGAGTGAGGTTTCGAAAAGAGGCAGCAGTTTCATCCTAAAAGCTTTACTTGCATCAGTGTCATCCTGAAGTATTCTTGGAGCC
>SJYA01011498.1:818-12413 GCA_006410615.1 Neotragus moschatus
AGCAAAACGGACGTCGAAAAAGATTTCTGTACAGAGCTGTTATCTTTTTGGAGCCACACAGAGACAAAATGGGCCCATGAAATCATCAGGAGAGCAAACGTACACACACCTCACGACGAATGTTTTTCGAAGCGCAAGGGAGCCAGCATGCGTAGAGACGGTGTTGTCTCACCAAAGGGACGGCAAAGGGTGCGCGGTTACCCGGGTAAGGGCTTCTGCAAGGTATATGTGTATATGCGTATATATATTCAGATGTGTATCCCACGTATGTATATATATATATATACCTGTGTGTGTATACACACGGCGCAGAGGATTGCGCCATCGACGCTGCGGAGCCTGTTTTGCATCTACACGGGCCTCTACATTCTCTACAGCGGCAATCACTCAGAACTGCCGTATGTTTGGTAGCAGGTACGCGTGTACATTCACGGGCAGCTTCCTACTCAGCCTAGTCCAGAGAAGTCAAGGACTGCTTCTCTATAGCGGTGGTCATTTAGCATGTCCGTATGTTCCGTAGCGTATACGCGTATACAGGCACGACTGGCTCCCTACTCAACCTGTCTCAAAGACTACGGGGACCGCTTCAGTCTCGGCAGCGGCCGTCAACTAGCGCCGTTTTACTTTTGGAAGATGATACGCCTATATAGGCACCAGAAACTCCCTGCTCGGCGTACGTGTAGGACGGACAATATATATATACGATGCATGTATGTATGTCCGTATGTATGTATGTGCCTTTTCAGCAATCTTTCGTCCTCGTAAGTCAGCAATCTAGCTCAGGTGTAGCGCGCGCCCCGGGGCGCTGGGAAAAGCCGCCTTGTGTGTTGTGTTATGTAAGGGCACCAGGTATCGACGGCGACTCGCAAACAGGCAACAAGCCCGCGCGATGACAACGGAGAAACAGTGTTCAAACGCTCAGTTGTGCGACCACTGTAGCTCCTTTGAACAGCTCGCTGCAACCGCGTCGCAGCGGCATGGTGGCCCGCCACCACCAAGAAGAGGCAAGTACCGCTTGTCGCTCTATCCTAAGTTGAGTGGCAGTTAAGTCCTTCACCTTCCTGGGACTGGCCGCAGAAGGCTTCTTTCAATGCCTTTTCCCAACATGACGGAAGGCTGGGTGCGCGGCGTTTGCCATGCAGCTACGTTTACGAAGGCGTTCGCTCACACAGCGCCCCTTTGATTACCGTTGCTACCTTCCGTAGTTAGCGAAGGAGAGCTCGCGGGGTCCTTTGCCGTTTCCGCTACCCCAGGATGCAGGCTTAATATTTGTCGAGTGCGAATGCGCTCTTGAAAGGTTTTCAGGCTATGCAGCCGTCGCTTGGCACGCAGAGATTACCTTGTGCCTCAACGGCGGCGACGTTGTAGTAGTGTCGCCTGTGCTTGGGTCGGCTGCTCGGCCGTAACGGGTGTCGGGAACTCGATCTCATTATCGAAGAGTGGTGTCGCTTGTGCTTGTGAGTCGGCTGCTTGGTTTCCAAGGAGGTCGGAACTCTAATTCATTATTTAGCAGTAGTATCGCCTATGTGATGGGGCTGCGTGGTTCTAACGGAGGTCGAAAAGTCTATCTCGTTAGTTAGGAGCGCTTCGCCTCCGTCGTGGCTTGGCTGCGTTGTCCTGGCGGAGGCCGGAAACGCAGTCTCACTATTTAGCTATAGTATTGCCTGTGCTTGTGAGTCGGCTGCTTGGTCGTAACAGAGGTCGAAAACTATATTTCGTTTTTTGAAGTCGTTCGCCTCCGCGTGTGAGTCGGCTGCTGGGTTGTGACGGAGGTTCAACAAACTATCTCACCACTCGTAATTTCGAGAATGCTCGGCAGCCGGCGCCTCGAACGAAACGGCGACATGCACATCAGTCTAGAGTATCCGGTTGGAGGCGGCATTCTGCAGTGCAGGGCGAATTTTAGGGGTGTTCCTTACGCTAGGCGGTCTGAGCGGCTACATTTCAGTCCACAGGTGGTGTCAGCGCGCTAGAGTTAGCAGTGGGTCCCTATGATAGTAGTGCTGCCCATATACATGTATATATATGTATGTATACGTATGCTTGTCCTCGTAGTCCTCCCTGTTCGAGATCAGATAGAGTAAGGCTAATACACCGGGAACGCCGGTTACGGATAACGGAGCTCTCTCCTCTGCCATTTTTTAGAGTACTTAGCACCGAGCGAGCTTCTCTCCTTAGCGCGGTCTCTTCCTGTGCGGGGCGCCTCAACAGGATTGCTCGTGCTGCTCCAGCTAAGATCTCCCTTTGGTGATGTCAGTGCTGGCCTTCTAGGTCAACGCAGTCTACTCGGCTTTTCTGATCGGCGTGTTCCCGTGAACTGTCTGGGGAACAGAAAGGTTTGTGAACCGTAACATCCCAGAGGAAGGCGAAGTGGCAGCTAGGTTGCGAGCGGTGAGCCTGCGGAAGGATCATCCATACGCTTTTCAACGTGCTCTTCCAACGATTTGTAGGGAATATCAGCTTGGTTACTAAGGCACGTTATGGATCTACAGCACGAACTCGCGCGTGACGCGTACTCGAAAGCCGCAGCGCCGTGTCACAGCAGAGGTTCGCCAGGAGTGTTTTGCAGCTAACTAGAGGTAACACCTTCCGGAGCCCGCCTCCTCGTCAGAAACCAGCAATGCATCCTGCGCAGCTAGTCTCTGGAGAGAACACCATTCGTCCCAGAGTAGACGTGCTTGTTGCGCGAATTGGCTCACGAGGGCGCCTTGGAGCCTTCAAGTGTTCTCCAAGGCGACGCTTTCTATGCCAGAAAATACAAATATATCAACAGCATAGCGCAGCACAGCCCAACGCCGCGCCTCGCGCCGTACATCCTATCGCCGTGCCTCTTCTAGGCCGTCGTCTTCCCACCATATCTGGGCAATGAGGCGGCACTCCGCACAGCTGCCAAACGTCGTATTTCAGAAAGGGGTTGTGGGAAGTCCAGCGCGATGGAAAGGACGACCTGCTGCTGTCAGCTGGATAGTGAAGCGCTCGATTTTCTTCTAAGACCACCCTGTTGCGGCCAACTCTCGGTGACGAAAACTTGAGGAAGGTGATCCCCCCGGAAGTTCATGAGCTGCCCGCTAGAGTAGATGAAGGTCTCTGCCGGCGTAGCCGAGCACGTGAGGCCCTTGCACGGGCCGATCATCGAGGCCCGACGAATCACTAGCCGATCCAAAAACCCGACCTGCGCTGCCCTCTGCTTGGAAGCCGTGTCGAGGCAACGGTTCTCGAGTCTCAGTTGCTGCGGAATGGCAGGCACGACAGGGGCGGCTGCATACAAGCGAATACTAACTTCACTTCTTGCGAATATAGGCACGCAGAAAGCCGTTTGCAACCTAGGAGGACGAGAGGCGGGCGCTCCTACGTGTAGAGGGCAGCAGTGCAGTTCAGTCGCTATCTGCGAGATCGCATTTTCCGGCTTGAAGTGACGCCTGCACGTTCCATCTTCGCTGTAAAGTCGTGTGAAAGGTACGCGCAGGGGTCTAGAGCGTGTTGCTTCACGAAGCTCTACGTACCGTCTCGCCGGCCTGTATCGGGCAATTTTTTGTCCATTTGTAGGAGACCAGACCGGTGTAGCACACACTTATAATACTGAATCCGTAGAAGAGTAGAGGCGACACCAAATCATTCTGGCGGCTATCCGAGGGAGAGCCGCCCAGGGTGTCGACGGCATACAGGACTGGGAAGTACTTCAGCGCCTTTTCTCGAAGCGGGGCACCCAGCATGTGCAGAAGCCGGGCCTGCGCAACGCCTAAATCAGCCGAAGGTGCACAACAACCGGGCAATTCACTTAGCAGCTGCGTCCGCGCGTCCATTGGCAGTGTACGCACGTCCTCACGGAAAGCCTTCGTGCTGTACGGGCATCGTGTTTTGGTTGCACTGTCCTCACGCAGAATGTGCTGGCTGGTGTCTATACTCGGCTCGAATGCTGCCGCATTCACGAGGTTCTGGATGATTCTGGAGTCTTTTGAGTTATCACTCACTCTGGCCCGGCTCCGGGGTGACCTCTTTGATCTCCTGGAACAGGGGGTTTGAAGCAGCGTCAGCCATCAGGGTGGCGGTTTGTTTTTCCGATAGCCGCGAGTTCATGTCTCCGAGAAGAAAGACACCGCCGCTGAAGTGGTCGAACCCTGCAGGCAACCAGCAGTGACAGTGTAGTGATACTTGCATGGGGAAACAGCCTCCGCGTCTGAAACAGTTGGACCGCCTCCTTTCCGTGGGCTGACAATGGCGTTATCTGTCGACCGTTTCACGGCCACCGCTGTGCTTAGAGAACTCCAGATACGTCTGTTTGTGGTGATACCTTCACGCCACTACTCCTGGGTCGATTAACCTCCTGCATGTGTGGCAACGGAGAGATGGTCTTCTCAAAGCCACTGCCCTGGCACTGCGTTTGCACCGTCCGCGTCTGCAGTAACAGACTTTACGCAAGCACGCTGCCCTCCTGAAGCACTCGACCTACCTAGATCTCTTCTTGAAGGCGGGACGCACCGCTGTAGCGCTTGATCAAGCATTCGATGCAGGAACAAAGACTGATCCTCATGTGCAGTTACCACGTGCGTGCCAAGGATCAGTACATTGTTCCCTTCCCGTCCGATCGTCGCCGACACCCCCACGAAGCCCTTCTGGCGCCCGCGCCATGACGACTGACAGTAGCTGATGCTGTTAGGGTCGATGGGCTGGCGCCCGACGAATATTAGTGCCTGGGTATTTGCCCACGTCCCCAATTTCGTAGCCTTCGTCCCTATCCAATTTCGTAGTTGTGTGTAGCCTGAGCTTGCAACGGACCATGTTGGCTGCTGACTCAGCGCATTCATCCCTAATACCACATTCTCGATAAAACTCCTATATCGCTCGGGTGACGCCTTCGGAATTTCCTGTAAAGCGATAATGAAGCCATCGAGCGTGTCGATATCTGGTTTCGAGCCGTTTGTTGGTATCACTGCCTGCAGAGTCTCCCACGGCGTAGGCATGGAAGCCTCCGTGTTCCTGCGAGCAGGTGCACAACAAGATGCTAACGGAGGACACGGTGATCGAACATCCTGAAGGCGCGTCCCGCGAGCACGGCAACGCCTACAGAGTGCAGCCTCCCGCAGAGACAATGAGACAGGCAGTATCACCGAATGATCTAGCTCTATCCGACAGTCCTGTAGCCACATAGCATGGCGTGCTGACAAATCTCGGCTATTTAGAGTAATACCGCGATGCCGGAAGCCAATGACTCGCTACCGCAGACACAGCGGACGCGTGCGCAGTGGTACTTGGCGGCCGGCGGTCATCGCCAGCCGAGGGCAAACATGTCGTTGTTTGATACTCAGTACTGATGTGAGCGCCGCCGTGACCAGCTGGCAAGCGCACCACTGGAGAAACAGAAGGCGGAGTGCAGTAGTTCCCGAAAGTTGCAGATTCTGGCGCAAGCCTCTCCGCGACTCCTGATGGAGCCTAACTTGAGTCATGAACGCTGCCGTCGCTTCGCCGACCGTTCGAGCTGTTTTTGGTATGACTAGTCTGGCCTCCGGCAAGGTGCCGCACCCCTCGTACATCACAGGACTACCGGGAGGCATGCCCATCTGGTTCTGGTCCAGCGCCCAACTGACTAGTAACTGGCGAGTGACTCCCGAGGGGAGGTAGCCTGTAGGTGAAGGAACCTGCCGGCAAATACAGGAGGCAGATCTTGGTGGTGCCGACTTACTGTGTACGCAATGCGCCGCACTCTGTCCCTGTGCTTCTTCAGACCGCAACGCTGCTGAGGTTGTTTATAGTACGTGCCGGCGCATACAAGGGGGCTGGCGTTAGAGTGTTCTGTCGATGGCCTTCCTTGGCAACTGGGCAGCTACTGTGTACGCTGCCATCACCACACGCTGCATGCTCCGCCATACGCTTGCATGATTCGCACCTACATTAAAGATGCACACAGTGATACCTCAGCCTAGCACTCGCAGAACTTTCAGAGCTATGGCGTCCCGCGGGTAGCGGGCTGTGCACGCCTCTGACTGTCCCACGTGATGCACAAACACGTACTCTGCACGGCTAAGCTTCGCCTGAGTGCTGTGACGATGCTGCCACAGCGGTCCTTCCCAGCCACGAATGAAGTTCCGTGTGCTCATGTCCCTAGCAGACCGCCACCAGGCAGCGCCAGTTTGCGTGGACTTACGGTCGTGGTCTGTTGTGCTCGACTCGCGCCGTCACCGGCAGCAGGAGAACTGGCCCGCCCCTCGTCCAGAAATGTACTTAGTGTGTATGGCTCGCCGCGGCGCTGGGGGCGGAGTGCTTTGCCGCCCGCTGACTTCAGAGCGATGTACATCAAGGCACTCCATAGCAAAGCGCGGAGGTGCGGCAGAAGGGAGGCACACAGCCTTCTTGGCATCAGCGCCATTTTTGTGGCGTCGAGAATATGCGGTGCAAGGGCGTCTGCCATCTGTGCGGAGGGAAACCCGGCTAATGAGCACAGGCACGGCGCAGTTCCCTCATACGCGTTCAGACCTACACCACCAGACCCTGTGCTACTACACATGGAAGGCCCGGCCGACCCGCTACACGTCGTCTGGAAGCAACACGGCGCCAATCGTAGACTCCATATCCTCCGGCGTGCAATTATACATCTCTGACATGTGCTCTGTCCAGAAAACCCTTGAAGACGCGAGGTTTATGCGCGTACGTGATGCGACGCTCATCCGGCAGCAACCGGCGAGTATTCACGGAGCATCATATTTCTACCTGTCTGTACACACGCAGTGTAATAGGCTTGGATAAAATTCCGTGTCCACCGTCACTTTCCGAAAAGGACACTTCTCCGCGCTGACAACGGGTGCCTTCAGCAGAGCAACGCTCCACCCATCGTCACAGTGTACGTGGCGTGCACGGCTGTCCACCAATCGTCATAGGGCACATGTCACGCACGAGTGACACTGTCTAGCCCCCGCGTCCGCGCCGCTGCCGTACAGGAGCAGTTTGAGGGCGACGTAGGACGCAAAGCAAGGCAACGCCGTGTATCGGCGGTGGCCTGCCACCTCATATCTAGCGAATCCGCGCGTAGCCGCCCGTACAGCTATGCGACGCGAAGCAGATGACGACTTCTCTTAAACGACTCCCCTTTCTCTGGATTCTCGTCAGAGATCCATTACCGCATTGCAAGTTGAATCCTGAACCCGTTTCCTCTCAAAGCGCAGTACCGTCTGCGGTCAGTACAGACCATCCGTGTACTACTCCCCCTGAAGAGAGGCAGAGAGTCAGGTGTCTGTCCCGCCATCGCGGGACGCTTTGTGAGCGGGAGTGTCATCTACAATTTTACACTCATTACACGCCTCGTTTCTTCCTCGAAATTGCATCCAAGCCTCCGGGGTAGTCGAAGCCAGTACTGCTTGTCGGCGGCCCGTCCCCCTCGGCTGGCACACCGAGCCGCGACTCGCTACGCTCTGGAGAGACGCGCTGTCTAGACACACAGCTTTACAAACAACGTTGCAAGGTGCGTCTTGTATCCCGAGGTGCGAACGCGTTCCACGCTTCAGGGTAAGCGCGCAGGGCGCGGGTGAACGCCGACGGGAGGAGGGGGCCGCTTTTTTCGGCAGAGGATAGCCGCCGAGTGGCTCACGACCCAGCACCGGCCTGACAAAACTCCTAGTAGACGCGCCTCTGCTTAGCCGTTCCACAAAGCATAGCGGGACGGAAGTGCGCACAGCACCATTGACAGAGTCTGATGCAGCCTCTCCATGACGGCCGCGCGCGCCATCGTGCTCTCTAGCTTCAGCCGCCGGGGCCGCTGCTGGGAATCACCATCTCGGCTCCTGCTGGCCCGTGCAGCAACAGCAACGCAAAAAATCCAAAGTTTTCCTAAGACAGAGGTTTGAAACAGGAAGCCGCGATGTCTAGACGGATTTGCAAGGTAGATGGATGCGCATGGCAGCGGTAGTAGCAGAGCTGTTCCCTCTTATCATTGGGGCTCCCTTACGTGGTCGTGAGACACCAGAAAGTAACGAAGCTGGTAGACATCGGGAGTAGGCCGCAAAGGGAGGACTGCATTCTACTTGTCGCTGCTAGCCTGCGCTCTGTACTGTAAGTCCTGCGGGGAGAGCATCATGTGCAGCACGATCTCTCTGTAAAGCTGCGGGAACTCTCACACCCGACAGCGCCCTCGACCTTGACACCAATTCGAACGCGGCGCCGTGCGAAACTAGGCTACCAGGTTGTACTAGGAGCGCATGTACAAGCACCTGCTCCCCTTCCCAGGTCAATATATAAGCCCTATAAGGCGGTCACATCTGTACAAAACCACCACGGCCTCACGACATGCGTAAGAGGCGCTGCGCGCGTCAGTCTACCACTTTTTCTTTGTCTCTGCACGTGGTACACGCGTACAGTATGTCTGGCAGGGCCCAGCCAGCGATCCGTGCTCCAGGGCGGGCTAATAACTGACGGCCCTGATCACCAGGAAGTGCCTCGAACCGGTACCTCAGCCACATGCTGTGTGCAAAACCCATTCGCTCGCTGTGCCCGTGCCAACGCACAGGTGTGGCCGTGCAGAGAACCCAGACTGCGATAAAATGGAGCAACCGTGGAGCCCTCAGCCGTCTCCGTAGGAGCCATGAGCGCGTACCCAAGACGGCCGGCCTTTTTGGAAAATGGTCACTGGTAACCGCGCAGAGAGCAGACCTTCCTGAGAGCCTAAATGGCTCCTAGGTCGATGGCTTTGAGCGACAGCCGGCCCGGAAGACCAGATCGTATCAGGAGCTTGGTCCTGCGCGCGCCGACGGCTATACCTCCTTTGCAGATGCATATCACTGCCCTTCTATCCAGCGGGGACTCGACTGCACGGAGGTGTAGGGAAGTGAGTGTGTATTCGTTTTGGGGCGGATTTCCGTTTATCGTGTCGATCCGACATCCACAGGCGAGGAGACTGTGAGGCGCGGATTCTGGGAGTTGCTAAACAATATTACATCATACGCCGGTTGTGTACATAAAGCGGAACCTTTGCTGATACCCCTGCAACACCGGTGCGCAACTTCTTCAGCGTACGGGTAGCCGAAGCCAATCACCCTGGTAATTATACGGACCTTTATACTCAAAGGTGTTCGGCCTGTATGAGATGTTCCGGGGTAGACATTGGAGCGGGCCGCAGAGTGCGTGCTTTTGGTAGAGCAGATATTTCCGCCGTCGACGGGGGGTGGTCTACTACCCACGGTAAGTTCACCCTGAATCCCTATGCGACAGAAATCTCCCTACATTAGCACTAGCTACGTGGCTACTGCACTCCCACGAAGGCCTGCGGACACAGACCCCGGCTGCCCTATCTGCACTGCTGCCTCGCATTCGTGTACACGGGTGTGAACTACGTGCACCTAGAGGTTTGAGAACGCTTCGCAGCTTCGTATGTTTGGCGCGGGTACAGTCTCCAAGTTTCCAACTAATATAGGATGCGCATTTTCCCGAACTTCGTCCTCACAAACACGTACGCGTGCGCCGGAGCGAGCTTGCGCTGTTCCGGGGGCGGCGCCGCGTCCACCGAAGTGGCAGATTTATGGATTCCGGTTTTTCTGTCGTCGACTAGACGGGCGTGGAGCTTGCAGCCGCTACGTGGAAGAGACCGACTCTCAACGCCCTCCAACAAGTCACCCCGTCATCTTCCGATGTTGAACCCGCCCTTACCAGAGCCGGACGGTCTCTGTGCACTGCGTCGTGACCCCAAGTAGGCTACCCCGCAGTCCAGAGGCCCGTGTGAGGGCCTATTCCGGTGCAGACACTAGACTGCACCTCCCCCGGTAGCCCGCTTCTGCAAGAGAAAAGTTCTGTTGTTGACCGTGATCCTTCTACGGCGCTGTAGAGCATCGACGACAAGACCTATCAAGGCAGACACGCGACCACTTGGGGCTCTGTAAGCCAGTAGCGGCCGAGCCTCATAAGTGATGCAGACGAATCTGTCGCTCGCGGACGGCACGATAGGGCTGAAGGCTGCCTTGTTAGTTTGGCTGACCTTTCTTCTTGTGTCTACACAGCATCATCAACGCAATCCAGGCGTTTGATACGGCGCATCGAGAATGTCGAAGGTGCTGTTCGGAAACCGCGCACCGTCAGGTGGTGGGCGACGCGCAATATCTTGATATTTCTTTACTTTATGCTCGTGGGAGAGCTGTTCACTCGGTGCCTTTTTTGCGGCATCAATGCGACCGTAGTACGACAACGCGCCAGATCCCTTTGTATTTAGTGTCAACCAGCATACCCTCGTTGAAAGGTCGGTGACGCTATTACACCTTCCCGGCGCATTTGTTTCCAAACCTCCGCATCCACTCAAATGCGTAATCTGCGTCGAACTCACGCCTGAGACGACAGAGGGGCCCGCTTTCCCTCGCTGCAGAAGACGCCCGTCCATTCTGCTCGAGACGCCCAATCTTCCAAACTCGGGTTTTCCTCGTGAGGTAGACGAATACGGGTGTGAAGGCGTAGCGAGTGAAGAGCTGTCCAGCATATTGAGCGTGTTAGCCAGTAACCGCCCCACGTAATACGAGTAGCGGGCCGGCTCAGGCGGGGAGCGGCGTAGTCGATACACTAGCTGCGACATAGGCTACCGCACTCGTGCTTGCCAAGCACCGTAAGACTTTTTCTTGATGTGATGCCGACTGAGCCCTAGTCAACCTGACTGCAAACACGTATGAAGTTTTTCGTAGATTTCCACTGCAAAGCCGGTCTGCACATACCCTCTGTTTGGACGCTTTCCACTGCGACTGCAGAAAGAAGTACGATTCACTGTTAAGCAAGGCAGTGTCTGCGTGAAGAGAGCGCCACGGGGCTCTTCACGGCGGCTACGCTGGCAAGCAGTCCACGCTATCTCTGATGTAGACNTCAACCTGACTGCAAACACGTATGAAGTTTTTCGTAGATTTCCACTGCAAAGCCGGTCTGCACATACCCTCTGTTTGGACGCTTTCCACTGCGACTGCAGAAAGAAGTACGATTCACTGTTAAGCAAGGCAGTGTCTGCGTGAAGAGAGCGCCACGGGGCTCTTCACGGCGGCTACGCTGGCAAGCAGTCCACGCTATCTCTGATGTAGACGCTTCTGTAGGTACCCGAAAAGGCAAAATAAATCGTGCATCTGAAGTGGATTTCTGCCCTCAAAAAGGGCCGAACAGGATCTAGGGCAGCCCATATCTACGTGGTCGGCATGTAATGGTGCGCGCTACAACAACTCCGACATGAAAGGGAACTGCCATGTACTGCATGATTCGAAGCTTCAACGCAAGAACAGCCGGCGCGCGGTGCCGGTCCACGCACTTCACCCGCGGATGGGCGCACCGCGGAGGCGGCTGTTATTCCTCTGTCCTACTTACACCGGCTCGCACCGGCAGCAAAGAGCAGAGCATCGAGGCATAATCACGCTGGAGCGCCCGCTCGCCCGCCGAGGTGCACAATTCCACGTGGTTTCACCGTGAAATTGTGCAGTCTTACTGCCCCCTATGCTCCGCCGGAAGTCCGCTACAGCACACATTGATTTGAAAGCATATTTGCCACTTGCAGTCCGTAAAAAAACATTGGGGCGTACAGCGCAGTCGTCTGCAGCCTCAAGTAAGTGACGCTTTCCCGCAGCCAACGCTCGTTGCTAGACCGTCTCCTATACT
>SJYA01011499.1:0-11870 GCA_006410615.1 Neotragus moschatus
GCCTCCATTTTTTCCTCTGCAAGTAAAAGTGGTGGATTAAGTGAATGTTTCTGGTATTTGTCTTTGACGATCTCACTGAAGGACACCTCTTGCAAGTGGTAAGGAGAGGGTGGAGGCAGGAGTGTGTTTGCAGGCTGAAATATGAAGGCTGCTTGGATTCCCCAGCCCAGAAATAAGCAGAGGTTGAATCTCCCAAACCTGATTCTGTTTCTCTGATCTCTGGAGTGCTGTGTTGGAAAGAATCCTAAAGCCAAACCACACCAAACAGGAAAGAATGTTATGATCTATAATTGGTGGTGTCAGCTATAGTTGGAGAGGGCAGGACAAACTGCTTGGACAATATGTACTTGCTTAAATTGGTATTTTCAAATAAACAGAAAGATTTAGTATGTAATGTCCATGTATCTGTCTTTTTACTGCCAAGCATAGCATGCAATGCTACACTAATGTACCACATATAATAACAGGCCAATGCATATGAATTAATTGAATTAACCAGGTGGAAAGGAATGTCTGTGTAACTGACAAAAATTTCCCATTTTTAAGTGGATATTTAGTTGGGTATTGATTCAGTTTTGACCATCCCCTACCCTGCAATGGGATGAGCAAAGAAAGGACAAGAGGTAGTGACCTCTAAAATTTGTCTTCCAGATGACCTGATACCTGATTGTGTTCCTTTTATTTTCAGTAAAAGTTTGTCTCAGGCAGTCAGTCAGTGCTACACAAACCAAGCTCTGCCTTGGCAATACTTGGGATTTTCCAAATTAGAGATTTCTATTTGGAATCTGTAGGGGGCAGGAGGGCTTCCCTGGTGTCTCAGTGGTAAAGAATCTGCCTGCAATGCAGGAGACCTGGGTTCGATCCCTGGGCTGGGAAGAAACCCTGGAGGGCATGGCAACCCACTCCAGTATTCTTGCCTAGAGAATCCCCATGGACAGAGGAGCCTGATCATGGCAACCCACTCCAGTATTCTTGCCTAGAGAATCCCCATGGACAGAGGAGCCTGACTGATAGGCTACAGCCCATAGGGTTGTAAAGAGTCAGACATGAGTGAGGCGACTTAGCAGCAGCAGCAGGGGATGGGGGAAGAAGGGTGAGAAAGAGATCCCTCTTGGTGATAATCTCAGGAAATCTGGGCAATGATCAGCAGTCAGAGAAAAGGAACAAGTCACAGAAGCAGAAACAAAGTCTCAGCTGACAACAGTTCAATATCCATGTACAGAAGACAAAGGGCAGGGAGGAGAAGAGAGAAGAGCTGAATTCAGGCTCCTCAGGTCTGGAGATGTCAAGCCTCCTACGCCCAAGGGGTTAGCAGCAGAAGGCAGGGGAGCCATTCACCCAATTCCCTGTCCTGATCCTGCCTTCCAGTTTCATCAAAAGCCTATTTTGATAGATCTCTGCCAAATTCTTCGGCCTGTTCTTTCACTACATGTGGTTTCATTTCAACTTTTGGAATAAAATTTATAATTCCTTATAATTAAGAAGTAACACATGTTCCATTGTTTAACGTTGGAAAAGCACAAAAGAAAGCAAATGTAAATAACGATAATTTTACCACCCCCAAAATAATCACTACAAACCTTCTGGGCTATTTTCTTTATACATATGTTTATGCATATGTCTGTCCATATAATATTCAAAATATTAACCAGCCATGTTTTCAGATACGACTTAGTAGCTAAACAATAGTTGTTTTCCGCCTGCATTTCTTATTTTCCAACACCCTCCTCCCTCATTTGGTCAGCTAGGCCATAACTCACAGAAGAAGCCCCAAATGCTTGATACTAAGTTTGGGAGATCCGAGAGATGGAGTTATATGTTTTCTTTTTTCCTAAAAACCTATGTCTGGTTTATATGATCCATCTACTAACTCCTACTTAAGGTTCATTTGAGCCCTTGTCAAGCTTCTTTCACCTTTTGTTTTCTTCTGTGCCCCTCAGACCAGAGAATCTCTTCCAGTTTGAGAGGCAATAGTGGGAAACCTGATATGATTTTCTGAATATTCACTATGCTCAGGCTTCCCAAGCGGCGCTAGTGGTAAAGAATCCACCTGCCAATGCAGAAGACTAGAGACGTGGGTTTGATCCCTGGGTCAGGAAGATCCCCTGGAAGACGGCACAGCAACCCACTCCAGTATTCTTGCCTGGATAACTCCATGGACAGAGGAGCCTGGCAGGCTATAGTCCATGGGGTTACAAGAGTCAGACATGACTGACATGACTTAACACGCACACACACGACGCTCTAACTCCTTCAAAGCCTAGGCCTTTGCAACTCATTTTCTGCACCAAGACCCTAGAAGACAGCGGGAGCAGAAATGGCCGTGGGAAGGTCGGGCAGACAGGCACGCAGCAGCCTTCTAGAGCTTCCTGCAGCCCCAAACAGTATCATCACAACGGAGGCACTGGAGTAAGTAGCGTAGGAGACTGCGGTCCAGTGTGTTTCAGAAACAGCAGGATGACGTGCTGCCCATGTGGCCAAGAGCAGACAGATGCGAGAGAGAGAAAGAGAAACAAACTCACGTGGGTCTTCTAGATGGGGATGAGGGATGATGTCGCAGCAGTTCACATGAACCAACAATCCAGGAGCAAATATAATGAGAAACATTGGCGCAGACGCTAGTTTGGCTAGGTGACACCAGGCACCAGATCTCCACCTGCCGTGAGACCTCGGGGAATACGCAGATGCAGCCCTGGGGGAAAGGACGATACAATCTCCCATTAATCAAACCCTTGTAATAGACACAAAGCTGACTTACAGACAAGACGATATCAACAACTGCACATTCGGTGTTTGTGAACTGAAATCCGTACCCACTGTATACATGTAGAATGGCTTAACTATGGTTGGTTCACCTAGTGAGTGAAACAGGAAGAGAGAGAGAAAAGAGTTTTCCTAAGTGTATAATTATGGTGTTGGACCATGGAGTCCAACTGGACAAGAGGACAGAGAAGACACAGAGGAAGGAAGGAAGGCAAAATTGGAGTCTCAATGAGTTTGAGATACTGGACATGAGATGACAGTTGATGTCACCTAGGAGTATGGGAGGTGGCGTACAGAGAGTTAGTGATATTTTCTATGTGGTGGCATTTTGTGAAGATAAGTTCTAGGATGTGTTCATGGGAATGGGTAGCTGAGGTGAGCTATGCATAGATATTGATCAGGTAAAGAGACTGATGAATTCAGGGGTAAAAGGATGGATATATCATTCACAGTAGTGTTGAAATCAACAAGAATGATGACAGAAAGCATACTGAAAAGGAAGTAGTCAGCTATGCTGTAAAATGCCGAAAAAAAAAAAAGTAGTAGGAAGAATTGTCTGATGCCTTGTCTTCACAGGTCCTGTGATTTTAAAGGAGAATGGANATGAATTCAGGGGTAAAAGGATGGATATATCATTCACAGTAGTGTTGAAATCAACAAGAATGATGACAGAAAGCATACTGAAAAGGAAGTAGTCAGCTATGCTGTAAAATGCCGAAAAAAAAAAAAGTAGTAGGAAGAATTGTCTGATGCCTTGTCTTCACAGGTCCTGTGATTTTAAAGGAGAATGGAGGAGTAATGTTTTGAATGCAGAGGGATAACAAACAAGGTGCGGAAAGATGAAGACACTCATCTCACCTCCAGGTAGTTAAATACTTTGAGTTAAGGAAAATATCCATCTCCACTTAAGAGGTTGCGTGAGACACGAAGTCTGTAGGTTGCGGCAAGAAAATAAACATATTTAGAGAAGAAATTGGGGGTGTTGGGAATGTACAATGTTTGTCGACAAATGCTGAGTTCTAGAGGGCAAAATGGAAATATTTGGAAGAAGGACAAAGAGCCTGAGAGACTAGGTCAGATTGGGAGGTACACAAAATGATCTGGAGAAGACACCAGTCAAAGATAGATAAATGGAGGGGAAGAAATGTCAGGTGGTACCTGAGCTAAATCTCGATGTGAGGCATGGCAGGACCAGTCCAAGATGACGCTGAGGTCCAACAGTACAACGTGGCACCCAGGGACTCATTTAGCTTAACTGTGTGGTTCACTTTTTCACTGAGATACGTTAAGACAGCCTCAGGGAGCAGGATGTAACCTGGAACACAAGGTGAAGGGAAGGCCTGGGGGCTGACGGTCCCCTGCAGTGCTATGGTGTGGTAGATGGGAAAATCTCACAAACAAAATAGGATGCCTATTCTTCAGTTGACAGTAAAACAGAAGCAACAGTAGAACAAGAAAGGGCTGAAGGTGAGAATGAATCACGTGCAGGGCTTCGAGGGTGAATAGGGAAGAAATGGAAAACAAGATGTGTGCCCTAACAGGGTTAGAGACAGCAAGGGAATGAGCCAAATGGAAAAAGGGGAGACAGAGGGTTGGGAAAAGGAGTCTCCATGCTTTCAGAGGCAAAGTAGTCCTGACCAATGACCAGGCACGTGAAGTGGCCATGGGAATAAGTAACAGAAATGCAGTAGGGAGACCTGCCTCATGATCCAATAGCTAAGACACCATGCTCCCAATGTAGGAGGCCTGGGTTCGATCCCTGGTTAGGGAACTAGATCCCACATGTCACAAATAAAGATCCAGGATGCTGCAACTAAAAAAGATCCCTCATACTGCAAAGAAGATTGAAGATCCCTTGTGCCACAACTAAGATCCAACATGGCCAAATTCATTAATTAATGTTAAAGAAGAAAAGCAGTGGGTGTCAAGGTCACTGAGATTAAAGAATTCAAGGAACTATGAGGACAAAGTTAGATAGTTCATCCACCTGACCTCTGAAGTTGTCTAGGATTATATGCTTTCCAGAGCCCCAGTTCTACCCTTCAATTCAGTGGTATAGACCAGAGTGGCACAGTGGTAAAGAATCTGTCTGCCAATGCAGGAGACTCAAGAGTCACAGGTTCGACATCTGGGTTGGCAAGATCCCCTGGAGGAGGAAACAACAGCTCACTCTAGTATTCTTGCGTGAAGAATGCCATGGGCGGAGGAGCCTGGAGGGCTACAAAGAGGCGCTACATGGGGTTGCAAAGACTCAGACACAACTGAGTACACACGAAGACCAAGATACTCAGGCCTGGACTATCATCACCCAATGCACAGCATTTATTTCTACAAATGCTCTCGCCACCTTACTTGCCTAATTTTTGGCATTCGGGCAAAACACAGTCACAGAGGACCCTGGCATTGGCAGTAGCAAACTTAGTCACAGCTGCTTCAATCCACTGTTGCTTCATCTTGGAATCCCATAGAGGAAGAAAAATGTAAGGGCAAACAAGTCCAGGGAACAATTTTTCCCCAAGTGGCGTTATTTTATACCCTCAAGAACTATTCCTGGCTTGAGTGTATGAAGCACAAAGTCATGTACCATGGAGAATATAATATGGAGTATAAAGAAGTGCGGGGATCTCCTTCCGTACACCCCCAATACCACGACTATTTGGTATTATTCCTTCCCAGACCCTTTGCCTCCATATATTAACTCATATTCAAATATTCAGTTTTTATTATTTTTCTTTCTTTTTTAACTAAGAATTTCAATTGTACTGGGTCTTTGTTGTTGCACAGACTTTCTCTAGCTGCAGCAAGTAAGGGTTACTGTTCGTTGTGGCGCACAGGTTTCTCATTGCCGTGGCATCTCTTGTGTGGCATGGGCTCTAGACGTGAGCTTCCGTAGCTGCAGCTCCTGGGCTCTCGAGTGCTGGGTCGGTAGTTGTGGCACACAGGCTTGATTGCTCCGTGGCATGTGGGATCTTCCCCAATCAGGGATCAAAACTGTGTTTCCTGCGTTGGCAAGTAGATTCTTATCCACTGAGCCACTGGGGAAGTCCTTTCTTAAAAAAAAATTGAACCATACCGTATATATATTAGTATGCCACAAGCTTTCGACAATTAACAAAATATAGAAGACAATTTTCTTTCCTTTTTCTTTTTTTTTTTTTAGAAGACAATTTTCTAACATAGAGACAATGTTGGTGTAGGTCCTCTGGTAAGCAGTTGCTGAGACAAAAGAGCAAGAGGTTTCTAGTTTTTTGTTTGTCTATGTAGAAATAAAAACATACATTCACCAATGTGTAACTATACATGAACCTGGACCATACTAACCTGCTCTAGGGAAAGTACCATACCCATGGAAAGCAGCAGTTTCTATCAGGGCTACTGTTCCTCATTTGGACTATAGTAGTTCACTGCTGCTACTGCTAAGTCACTTCAGTCGTGTCTGACTCTGTGCAACTCCACAGACAGAAGCCCACCAGGCTCCCCCGTCCCTGGGATTCTCCAGGCAAGAACACTGGAGTGGGTTGCCATTTCCTTCTCCAATGCATGAAAGTGAAAAGTGAAAGTGAAGTCACTCAGTCGTGTCCAACTCTTTGCAGACCTCAGCAGACTGCAGCTACCAGGCTCCTCCGTCCATGGGATTTTCAAGGCAAGAGTACTGGAGTGGGGTGCCATTGTCTTCTCCGATAGTAGTCCACATCATTCTCAAAGAGCCATTTGTTTTTACAGATGAATTCAGTAGAAATACGATGGAACCACCACTTTTGAGATACAAGAATGGAAGTAATCTCCATCATTCCCACCAGAGTTTATCAGTTCAGTCGCTCAGTCATGTCTGATTCTTTGTGACCCCATGAACTGCAGCACGCCAGGCCTCCCTGTCCATCACCAACTCCCGGAATTCGCTCAGACTCACGTCCATCAAGTCAGTGATGCCATCCAGCCATCTCATCCTCTGTTGTCCCCTTCTCCTCCTGCCCCCAATCCCTCCCAGCATCAGGGTCTGTTCCAATGAGTCAACTGTTTGCATGAGGTGGCCAAAGTACTGGAATTTCAGCTTTAGCATCAGTCCTTCCAAAGAACACCCAGGACTGATCTCCTTTAGGATGGACTGGTTGGATCTCCTTGGAGTCCAAGGGACTTGCAAGAGTCTTCATTGTGTTCTGTAATTGTTTCAGAAGCTTATACTTGGCTTACGCCACTTTGACAGTGCTAAACCTATAGGCCAAGGGCTTACTGTGAAATTATTCCAAATGCCAGTTACCAAGCATGTAAATTCCAGTTATACCTTCAAGGACCAGGGAACTGATTTCTATCTCTGCCCAATATAGGACAGGCCCCTTCTAACAGGAAATGTTTGCTCCAGAGTCCCCAGCTGGGCTGCCGGAGGGGTGGCCTGTGGAAAGCTAACAGGGAGGAAGCAGAAGTGAGCAGAGAAAACTTTCAGACTGTGGATCAGTAGTTGTGGGGACATGGCAAGCAGAACTGAGCAGGGACAGACTCAGAACACGACACAAATTTGACAGAACTTCAACCAACAGGAAGAAGGCCTCAGAGCAGAGAATTCCCATTAGCAGAGTCCCACACTGAGGAGAGGGCTTCTCAGGTGGTACCAGTGGTAAAGAACCTGCCTGCCAGCACGGGAAGATGTAAGAGATGTGAGTTCTAACCCTGGGTTGGGAAGATCTCCTGGAGGAGGGCATGGCAACCCACTCCAGTATTCTTGCCTGGAGAATCCCATGGACAGAGGAGCCTGGAGGCTACAGTCCACAGCAGTTGGACTCAAATCGGTCTCAGTGTCGGAAGTGACTAAGCATGGACACATGCACACTGAGGAGCAATGGCCAGCCCTAGGTGCCTATCCATCACAGGGGTCTGCATGTGAAAAGCCTGCCACTGGTCCCAACACTGCGTGGATCCCAAAGAGGCTGCAGCCTTGCTGTCAGCTAACTGCACACCCTGCAACTTACAGATAGTATTTTAGTGCATCGGTTCAATTGCTCAGTCATGTCCGACTCTTTGGAACCCACGGACTGCATTACGTCAGGCTTCCCTGTCCATCACCAATTCCCAGAGCTTGCTCAAATTCATGTCCACTGAGTCATTGGTGTCACCCAACCATCTCATCCTCTATCATCTCCTTCTCCTCCTGCATTCAGTCTTTCCCGGCATCAGGGTCTTTTTCAGTGAATCAGTTCGTCACATCAGGTGGCCAAAGTACTGGAGTTTCAGTTTCAGCATCAGTCCTCCCAATGAATATTCAGGACTAATTCCCTTTAGGATGGACTGGTTTAATCTCCTTGCAGTCTAAGGAACTCTCAAGACTCTTCTCCAACACCACAGTTCAAAAGCATCAATTCTTCAGTGCTCAACTTTCTTTATAGTAAAATTCTCATATCCATATATAACTACTGGAAAAACCATAGCTTTGACTAGATGGATGTATGTTGGAAAAGTAATGTCTGCTTTTTTAATGTGCTGTCTAGATTTGTCTTAACTTTTCCTGCAAGGAACAAATGTCTTAATTTCATCACTGCAGTCACCATCTGCAGTGATTTTGGAGCTCCCAAAAAACAGCCTCTCATTGTTTCCATTGTTTCCCCATCTATTTGCCATGAAGTGATTGAACCAGATGCCATGGTCTTCATTTTTTGAAGGCTGAGTTTTAAGCCAGCTTTTTCACTCTCCTCTTTCACTTTCATCTAGAGGCTTTTTAGTTCCTCTTTGCTTTCTGCCATAAGGGTGGTGTCATCTGTGTATCTGAGGTTATTAGTATTTCTCCTGGCAATCTTGATTCCAGCTTGTGCTTCATCCAGTCTGGCATTTCTCATGATACATATAAGTTAAATAAGCAGGGTGACAATGTACAGCCTAGATGTACATACTCCTTTCCCAACTTGGAACCAGTTCATTGTTCCATGTCCAGTTCTAACTGACATAGTTGCTTCTTGACCTCCATACAGATTTCTCAGGAGGCAGGTCAGGCGGTCTGGTATTCCCATCTCTTTAAGAATTTTCCACAGTTTGTTGTGATCCACACAGTCAAAGGCTTTGGCATAGTCAATTAAAAAAAAGTAGATGTTTTTTTGGAACTCTCTTGCTTTTACTATAATCCAGCAGGTGTTGGCAATTTGATCTCTGGTTTCTCTGCCTTTTCTAAATCCAGCTTGAACATCCGGAAGTTCATGGTTCACATACTGCTGAAGCCTTGCTTGGAGGCTTTTGAGCATTACTTTGCTAGCATGTGAGATGTGTGCAATTGTGCAGTAGTTTGAATATTCTTTGGCGTTGCCTTTCTTTGGGATTGGAATGAAAACTGATCTTTTCCAGTCCTGTGCCACTGCTGAGTTTTCCAAATTTGCTGGGATACTGAGTGCAGCACTTTCAAAGCATCATCTTTCAGGATTTTAGTGCNGAGATGTGTGCAATTGTGCAGTAGTTTGAATATTCTTTGGCGTTGCCTTTCTTTGGGATTGGAATGAAAACTGATCTTTTCCAGTCCTGTGCCACTGCTGAGTTTTCCAAATTTGCTGGGATACTGAGTGCAGCACTTTCAAAGCATCATCTTTCAGGATTTTAGTGCATGGGTGTCATTTATTTATTCATTCCTCCGTGAGTAGACAAGTTCTTTTGTCTTCAAAATTTTGTTCTTACGGGTAGTACTCCATGAGCAGTCTCTTACATAAATCTTTATGCTTTCTGTTGGTAAAACTGTAGGTTGTTTCTAGAAGTGGAATGGCTGAAACATGAGGTAACTATCTTTAAAATTTTATAGATTCTGCCAACTGCCTTCCGGAAATTGTTACCAATTTTACATTTCCACAAATAACATAGTAGAGCAGCTTGTTTCCCCAGGACTTGCCAACATCAAATGTTATCAGAATTTTTTGTTATTTTCCAACCTGATGGTAGAACAATGATGTCTCATTATCTTATTACTTCCTATTTTCTTACTCATTCATTAGTCTCAAAATGTTTCCATATGTCTATTATTTTTTTCTTTAATTTTTTAATTTCCTTTGCTTACCTTCTCTTATTGTTTTATAAATGCGAACATTAAACATAGCTAAAAATGTTCTGGTGGGGGGAGGAAATTAACTATAAGCCTGTATTTGGAGCTGAGGCAAACATTCTTCTTGCTTTCCCAAGGAGAGTCAAGATGTGCTACCTTCAGGATTCATTTGCGTTTTTTATGATAACATTGGAGCTCCCGCTGAAAAAGAAGGAAAAGAATTTTGCTTTGGTGCCGCTTTAGTGAAGGGAGGGTTTTGACTTTGATAAGTGTAGGGCAAGGACTACTCTAGAAGGAAGTAATGTGCATGGGAAAAAAGTGAGACATAGCTGTAGGCGATTTTGAGGGGAGCCTTGTGTAAAGAAATGAGGGAGAGACTTTCATCCATTCATTGTCACTTCTCAGCAATGGCTCAATAGCCTTCGAGTTCTCATCTTCTCTTCAGCAGTAATTACAACTGTGACTGGTTCCCCAGTGACTTCTCCTGCACTCAAAGTGTTCCCACTCACCATTTGTGTTCCCTGCTCCTCAGTCAACCTTTCTTCCTGACCCTTTTCACTTCTTTCTCCTATTGTTGAATCACCCCTCCCAGTAGCACAGGCTTAGAAGTTCAGAGAACTGTTTTTTTTTTATATTCTTCCTTCTCAGATTTGACAAAGCCTAGAGTCGGACACGATTGGGAGATTTCAATTTCACTTTTCACTTTCATGCATTGGAGAAGGAAACAGCAACCCACTCCAGTGTTCTTGCCTGGAGAATCCCAGGGACAGGGGAGTCTAGTGGGCTTCTGTCTATGGGGTCGCAAAGAGTCAGACACGACTGAAGCGACTTAGTAGTAGTAGTAAACCTTGAAGAAAGGAACTCTACCCTTTTCATCTTTATGNCAACCCACTCCAGTGTTCTTGCCTGGAGAATCCCAGGGACAGGGGAGTCTAGTGGGCTTCTGTCTATGGGGTCGCAAAGAGTCAGACACGACTGAAGCGACTTAGTAGTAGTAGTAAACCTTGAAGAAAGGAACTCTACCCTTTTCATCTTTATGTTCCCCAGCACTTATCACAGTGCCTGATACATAATGCGTGTTCAGTGAGGTTTAGTTACATTGAATCGTTTAGCTGCTAACAAATTTGAGCAGGGAGCACATTGCTTGCTGCCTAAGAGGCTTCAACAGTTTCATGATGCTTACCCTGGAGAAGGAAATGGCAACCCACTCCAGTACTCTTGTCTGGTAAATTCTGTGGACTGAGGAGCCTCGTAGGCTACAGTCCATGGGGTCACAAAGAGTTGGACACGACTGAGCGACTTCACTCACTCACTCCAGGAATAGCGAAGTCCTCATACCAGCATTTAAGGCTTTCATGACGTAACCCAATCTCCCATTTCCTCCCCACTTTGGTAAACTAGTCATTATTTCTCTGCTATATCCCCTAGCTTGTACACCCATACTTTTTCTAGGCTTAGAAATCCTTCTACATCATCTACCAATAATTTGCCCAAGTCCTCCTCACCCTTCTAAGGTTATCCCAAAACCCAGTCCTCAGAGAGAGCATTTCCTAATCTCCAACACAGCTCTTCCTCCAAACATCACCTGAGTTTGGAGATGTGAGCATCCCCACCATTATATTGCTGTTACCACCACCGTGACACACTAATCAAATCTCTATTATGAAGTATTTGATAATGCATTAATTGTATTCTTTTTCTTGCTCTGAGGATTAAATTTTTTTAAATCCCATAATTTTTTTAAATCGACTATTGTTCTCCATCACCCACTGTTAATCAGGAGAAAGTGTTTTTGCACCCACCAATGCATCCCCAGTCCAGCTCCTGATACCCAGTATTCTCTAAAAGTAATAATTGTAAGAAGTATCAGAGACCAAACAGTGATTTAGGCCTGGCTTTCTTCAATCTCTCCACCAATATTCCCTTCTCACCCCCCAGTGGAAGCCTGCTCCATCTCTTATAATTGTTACTTTCTCAGAGAGACCTTCCTTGCCCACAAAGCCTTAACAGCTCCCATTATATTCTTCAAGTGAACTTTCTTCATGGCCCTCACTGTCCATTTGCTTTGTAATGTCTGTTTCCCCCACAAATCTATAATCTC
>SJYA01011500.1:0-12576 GCA_006410615.1 Neotragus moschatus
AGGCCATGGTTTTTCCAGTGGTCATGTATGGATGTGAGAGTTGGACTATGAAGAAAGCTGAGCACTGAAAAATGATGTTTTTGAACTGTGATGTTGAAGACTCTTGAAAGTTCCTTGGACTGAATGGAGATCCAACCAGTCCATTCTAAAAAGGATCAGTCCTGGATGTTCATTGGAAGGACTAATGTTAAGCTCAAACTCCAATACTTTGGTCACCTCATGCGAAAAGTTGACTCATTGGAAAAGACTCCGATGCTGGGAAGGATTGGGGGCAGGAGAAGGGGATGACAGAGGATGAGATGGCTGGATGGCATCACCAACTCAATGGACATAAAAGTGAAAGTGAAGTTGTTCAGTCATGTCCAAGTCTTTGCGATCCCATGGACTGTAACCTACCAGGCTCCTCTATCCATGGGATTTTTCCAGGCAAGAATACTGGAGTGGTTTGCCATTTCTTTCTCCAGGGGATCTTCCCGAACCAGGGGTCGAACCTGGGTCTCCCACATTGTAGGCAGACGCTTTACCCTCTGAGCCACAAACTCTGGGTGTTGGTGATGGACAGGGAGGCCTTGGTGTGCTGCAGTTCATGGGGTCAAAAAGAGTCAGACATGACTGAGCAACTGAACTGAACTGAACTGTGTAACTCAGGCAAAGTACTTTAGAGTATCTTTCACTTTTGAGGCTGAGAAAATAATTGTCATGCAATTGTTATAGGTTGGTTGGAAATATTAAGAGATCATATTAGGGAAAAATTGAAAGCAATGTAAATGCTCTATGGCATAATAAATTATTCTAGTTACATAAACTATATATATATATATTTCGTTTTTAACATTGAATTTTGATATATCAATAGTCTTCTCTTAATTCAAATAGTGTCATGTAAGGTGAAATACTAATACATTATTATTGACTATAATGATTTAAAATGTTTAGAAACATTTTCAAATGCACTATATATTTTTAAAATCTCAATGTAACTTTCTTGTTTAATTTGAAAATTATTTTCTCAAACTACAGAGAAATTAATCAAATATATCTTAAAATTCTTTCCAAATGTGTTTATAACAGAATGAAATGTTTCTTTTACTGATATTATAACAATGGAAAGGACAAACCTCAATGCATATTACTTCCTTGTAGATAATCAAATGTTTAAAGTGTCAAGGTTTGTAATATGTTGTTTTATAAATGATAGCTTTATAGTAAGAGTATTTTATGGTTTTATACTTTATAGTATATATTTAAGTGAAGTTATATTTATATAACTTTATATAATTTATATAACTTGAAATAATTCATACTTTATTAAGAAGTCAAGATTTAATTTTAGTATAATTGCCTCTAACTTTTATTGAGGTCTTTACAATTTATAGAACATTTTTAAAATGTTATCTTCCTAAATTCTTACTACTGTTGATTAAAAAAAATATTAGATTGCTGAATAAGTTCAATCAGGTTTTTTCATAAGCTGTAAGAGAAAAACTCAAATTGGCCAACCCAATATATTAATCCAATTTTATGGAAGAACATTTTAGTGACATCTCATAGCAGCCAAGTTTACTGACCCTATATCCTAGAGCTGTACCAAGGTTCCTTATCTTTTACATCCTTTCTTACTGTATAAAATTTAAATGTTGTGTTTGTGTGTGTGTGTATCACTAGCCTCTGTAATTTAGAATATTTATGTATGCATAGCAAACACACCAAGATAATTGATAATTACCACGAGTAAAATTTTTAACCTAACATGATAAAATCATCAAAAAGTGTTTTACACCTATGATTTTTTTTTCTATTGATAAGATTGAATTTAGTTTTTTAAAATTATTATTTATTTTTGGCTGTGCTGGGTGTTCATTGCTGCATGCAGGCTTTCCTCAGTTGTGGCAAGAGGGGGCTACTCTCTAATTGCAGTGTGCAGGCTCCTCTTTGCGGCCACTTCTGTTGGTGAGCACAGATTCTAGGGCTCTGGTGCTTCAGTAATTTCAGTTCATGGGCACTTTAGCTGTGGCACACAGGCTTAGTTGCTCAAGGGCAGGTGGGATTTTCCCAGACCATGGGTTGAGCCGCTGTCCCCTGCATTGCAAGGTGGATTCTTTACCACTGGATTACTTACTTTTAAAGATTAGAATAAATATGTCATTAGTGGAATATATTAAGAAATTAGGAAAAACAAATAGAAAGAAAATATTAGCTATAGCATCCTCAAAATAACATGATATAATGAAAAAAGTACATGCTTTTCACCAGATCCATCTGAATTTCAGTGATATCTGTGACCATGATGATAGCTTACCATGAATAGTGTCAAGATTCATTTTCTCCGAAGAAGATGATTTAGGCTGAGGACCAGGGACCAGGTTTGATCTCTCAAGAGCTTTTGTGTAGCAGAGTTTTATTACAGTATGAAAAGCAACAGAGAAAGCTTCTAACATAGACATAAGAAGGAGGACAAAGAGTGTCCCAATCGCTAGTCTTAGCAAGGGAGCTATATATATTTTTAACTGATTATTACAGTAAATCAAAAGAATGCCTCAAGACTGTAAAGATCTTACTAGACCCACTTCTACAATTTACATTTTAATATGAGAGGATTAGAACTAACAATAGAAAGATCTTACCAGACCCACTCCCACAATATACATTTTAAGATAACAGGATTAGTCAGAAGGTTTTCAAGGAGAAACTGTTCTCAAGTACAAAGGTTAAGCTGAGTTGTTTCCTGTGTAATCATCAGCTTAAAGAGAAAAATGTTTTGTCTTTTTCTTCTCCTTGAGGACTCCAGACCCCTATCTTCTCCTTGAGAGCCCCAGACCCCTTTCTCCTCCTTGAGGACTGTTGAACATCAACCTGCCTAGGAATTTACTCTCTCAATGAGCAAGTTACATTACTTCTTTAAGCCTTGATTTCCTGCTATAAAAATAGGAAAAATTTTATTTACTTTATATAGCCTTATATATTTTTGAAGGAATATATGAAACCTTTAGTTAAATAAGTATATGTCAATTGTATATACAGTGTAGTACCAAAAATATGACTATAATAATATCTTTATTAAAAGATATTTCTAAATACAAATCTAGTTCATACACTTATAAAACTTTGCAGATATATACTATATATTTTGTATATACCATATATGAATGATATATACATTATATAATATTTATGTATACACATGCCAATATATAAGCTATAGAAAAATGTGTACTTACACACACACACATACACACACACATTTACAACTTCTGTGCTTCCATTTTGCTTGAATAATGATGACTGGCTTGAAATTCTGAAATCTATCTGAATTTGTCAAACTAGAGTTTAGTGAAACTTTATCTTAAGTATACTTATTTCTTTGAAACTTAGAGTTTGACATATATAACTTTTGGCCAACTCATATTTATCATACAACTAATTCCAAAAAATTTCAAATAATAGATAATGCTGTATCTTTTACTTAAAAAAAAAAAAAGAACATTCACATTTGTACTTTCATTTTATCCCCAAGAAAACCTTATGACCAACATGCTCTAGGTATCCAGTTTTATTGAGAAATAATTTACATATATAACTATATAAGTTAAAGGTATATGTCATGATATTTTGATTTATATGTACTGAGAAATGATTACCACAATAGTTTAGTTAACATCCATCATTGCCTATAGATATGATAAAAAGAAAAGAAAAAAAAAAAAACTTCTTGTGATCAGAATTCTTACTATCTACTCTTTTAACAATTGCTAATTTTTTTAAAAATAAGACCTTTTTATAAAAGATCCTAGAAATTACCAAAAGAAATGCTATCCACCAAAGTGACAGCATTACCACGCAGTTGCCTCATCTTCAACGTATTTCTGAACGTCATTATGACGACATTACATTTCTTATATACATTTTTGTACCACTTCTATATCCAGAAAATAATTGAGGTTGATTGCCATTATAAATCTATTATACATTAGAAGAAGAGGCAATGTCTTATAATTTTCTGCATATAAGTCTTTTGTCTCTTTAGGTAGGTTTATTCCTAAACATTTTATTATTTTTGTTGCAATGGAATTATTTCTTTAACTTCTCTTTCTGATTAGGAATTTCTGTGTATTAATTTTATATCCTGTGAGTTTACTATATTCATTGACTAATTCCAGTAACTTTTGGGGGCATCTTTAGGGTTTTCAATGTATAATATCATGTCATCTGCAACAGTGAGAGTTTTTTTTTTTTTTTTTTTTTTCTTTTCCAATCTTGATTCCTTTTGTTTCTTCTTCTTCTCTGACTGCCATGGCTAGGACTTCCAAAACTATGTTGAATAATAATGAAAAGAATGGGCACCCTTCTCTTGTTCCTGATCTTAGAGAAAGTGCTTCAGTTTTTCACTATTGAGAATAAAGTTTGCTGTGGGTTTGTCATATATGACCTTTATTATATTGAGGTAGCCTCCTTCAATGCATACTTTCAGGAGAGTTTTCATCATAAATTGGTTTCCATGTTAGCTCAGACAGCAATGACTCTGCCTGCAATGAAGGAGATCTGAGTTCTATCCCTGGGTTGGGAAGATCCTCTGGAGAAGGAAATGGCAAGCTCCTTCAATATTCTTGCCTGGAGAATTCCATGGATAGAGAAGCCTGGCAGTCCATGGGGTCACAAAGAGTTGGACACGACTAACTAGCGCTTTATCGTAAATGTGTGTTGAATTTACTAAAGAGACAAAAGAACACTATGCAGAAAACTATACTGATGAAAGAAATCAAAGACAACACAAACGGATGGAGAGATATAGCATTAGAAGGATCAATATTATGAAAATGAATATACTACCTAAAGCAATCTACAGATTCAGTGCAATTACTACCAAGCTGCCAATGGTATTAATCACAGAACTAGAAGGAAAAAACAAACAAACAAACAAACAAACACAATTTGCATGGAAACATGAAAGACTTTGAATATCCAAGGCAATCCTGAGAAAGAAAAATGAAGCCAGAGCAATCAACCTTCCTGACTTCAGACTATACTACAAAGCTACAGTCATCAAGACAGTATGGCACAAAAACAGTATGGTACTAGCACAAAAACAGATATATAGGCCAATGGAACAAGATAGAAAGCCCAGAGACAAGCCCATTAATCTATGGGCACCTTATCTTTAACAAAGGAGGCAATAATATGCAATAGAGAAAAGACAGCATCTTCAATAAGTGGTGATGGGAAAACTTGACAGCTTTAAGTAAAAGAATGAAACTTTGTAACACCATAGACAAAACAGAACATTTCCTAACACCACAAACAAAAATAAATTCAAATAGATTAAAGACTTAAATTTAAGACCAGAAACTATAAAGCTTTTAGAAGAAAACATACACAGTACACTCTTTGGCATAAATCATAGCAAGATCCTCCTTGACTCCATTTCTAGAGTAATGGAAATATAAACAGAAATAAATAAATAGGATCTAATTAAGCTTAAAAACTTTCACAGCAAGGGAAACCACAAACAAGATTATAAGACAACCCTTAGAATGGGAGACGGAGAAGGCAATGACACCCCACTCCAGTACTCTTGCCTGGAAAATCCCATGGGTGGAAGAGCCTGGTAGGCTGCAGGCCATGGGGTCACGAAGAGTCGGACACGACTAAGCAACTTCACTTTCACTTTTCATTTTCATGCATTGGTGAAGGAAATGGCAACCCACTCCAATGTTCTTGCCTGGAGAATCCCAGGGAAGGGAGAGCCTGCTGGGCTGCAGTCTATGGGGTCACACAGAGTCAGACTCTACTGAAGTGATTTAGCAGTAGAATGGGAGAAGATAATATTAACAAATAACAAAGGAAACAATTGACAGAGGATTAGTCTCCAAGATATATAAGCAACACTTACAGCTCAATATCAGAAGGTCAAACAACCCAATCAAAAAATGGGCAGAAGGGCTAAACAGACATTCTCCAAAGAAGACATACAGATAGTCAACAAATACATGAAAAGATGCTCAGTATCACTAATTATTAGAAAGAGACAAATCAAAACTACCATGAAATATCACATCACACCAGTCAGAATGGCTATCATCAAAAAATCTACAAACATTAAACGCTAGAGATGACGTGGAGAAAAGGGAGCCCTCCTGCACTGTTGGTGGGAATGTAAACTGATATGCCATTATGGAAAACAATATGGAGATGCCTGTGGTGCAGTGGTAAAGAATCCACCTGGCAGTGCAGGAGATGGAAGAAATGTGAGTTCGATCCCTGGATTGGGAAGATCCCCTGTAGTAGGTAATGGCAACCTGTTACAATATTCTCTCCTGGAAAATTCCATGGACAGAATAGCCTGAGAGTCAGACACAACTGGATGACTGATTACAGCTGGTTAGCACATGACCCAACAACCCCACTACTGGACATATACCCCAGAAGAAACATAATTTTGAAAGACATATTTATCCTAATATTCATTTCAGTATTATTTACTGTAGCCAGGACATGGAAGCAACCTAGATGTCCATTGACAGATAAATGGATAAAGAAGAATTGGTACATATATGCAATGGAATACTGCTACTAATACTGCCAAGTCACTTCAGTCGTGTCCGACTCTGTGTGAACCCATAGATGGCAGCCCACCAGGCTTTCCCATCCCTGAGATTCTCCAGGCAAGAACACTGGAGTGGGTTGCCTCTCCAATGCATGAAAGTGAAAAGTGAAAGTGAAGTCTCTCAGTCCTGTCCAACTTTTAGCGACTCCGTAGACTGCAGTCTACCAGGCTCCTCCGCCCATGGGATTTTCCAGGCAAGAGTACTGGAGTGTGTTGCCATTGCCTTCTCCGAATGGAATACTACTCAGCCATAAAAAGGAACAAATAAGAGTCAGTGGTAGTGAGATGGGTGAACCTAAAGCCTGTTACACAGAGTGAAGTAAGTCAGACAGAGAAAAACAAATATCATATATTAATGCATATATGAAGAAGGCAATGGCACCCCACTCCAGTATTCTTGCCTGGAAAATCCCATGGATGGAGGAGCCTGGTAGGCTGCAGTCCATGAGGTCGCTAAGAGTCGGGCACGACTGAGCAACTTCACTTTTGCTTTTCACTTTCATGCATTGGAGAAGGAAATGGCAACCCACTCCAGTGTTCTTGGCTGGAGAATCCTAGAGACAGTGGGCCCCCGACTATGGGGTCGCACAGAGTCCGACACGACTGAAGCAACTTAGCAGCAGTAGCAGCAGCAATGCATATATGTGGAATCTAGAAAAATGGTACCTATTTTCAGGGACAGAATGGAGACACAGATGTAGAGAAGATACTTGAGGGCACAGCAGGGGAAGGAGAGGGTAGGACAAATGGCCAAAGTGGCATTGACATATATACATTATCATGCATAAAATAGATAGCTGGTGAGAAGTTGCTTATAACACAGGGACCCCAGCCTGGTGCTCTGTGATGAGCTAGAGCATGGGGTGAGGGGAAGGGAGAGAGGCTAAAGAGGGAAGGAATATATGAATAATTATAGCTGATTGGCACTGTCATATGGTAGAAATCAACACATTTGTCTCCAATTAAAAAATAAAAAAAGAGACAAAAAAGTTACTGATTTGATTTTTATTGTATTTAAGAAATTCAGAGATAATAACTTCCTTTTAAAATGTGTCAAATAATTTCTGAAATTAAAAATATGTGAAATTATTTTAATGATTTAATTATAATTCAGACATTTTGTTTGCTTAGAAAACTTACTGTATATACTGTAACTTACTGTAGATAGCATATCGTTAAAGCCATGACAAAAGCTGTATTTTCACTTTAAACATCCTTATGATTGTGCTTTCATTACTGCGAACAATATACATTTTAATCTTTCTATGGAATCAATTAGGAATTAATATGTACAACTAAGATGATCTTTTTACTTATTGTAAAATAACATATTAGAAAGAAATATTAAAAATGAAAACTATGAACATTTATTCCTTTTTCTTCATTTACCCATTGGGCCTTTGAACAAATTTTTATTTCATCTAATCAATAGTTTTCTCACCTGTTAAGTCGTATTAATAGTAATATTTAGCTGAGAATTCCCTGGTGGTCCAGTGGTTAGGACTCTGAACTCTCACTATCAGGGGTGTGAGTTCAATCCCTGCACAGGGAAATAAGGTCCTACAAACTGCCAAAAAAAAAGTAACAGTACTTATATGAAAGACCTTAGCCTGATACTTGACACAGAATACTAATTTAATCTCTCCCTCCTTACCTCCCTTCCTCATTTATAACATGAAGATTTTGATACCCACACAAAAGATTATCACTCAGGATAAAATTATATAATACATGTGATAATATTATTTGTAAACTGTAAAATAGTATGTAATATTAATTAATACTTTTTGGAAATTATTATTATTTAAAATGTTTTAACTTACCCAAGGTCACATATTAGGGACTTCCTTGGTGAATCAGACAGTAAAACGTTTGCCTACAATGAGGGAGACCCAGGTTCAGTCCCTGTGTTGGGAAGATGATGTGTCCTGAAGAATGAAGTGGGAACCCACTCCAGTATTCTTGCCTGGAAAATCCCATGGACAGAGGAACCTGGTAGGCTACAGTACCTGGGGTCACAAAGAGTCGCACATGACTGAGCAACTTCACTTTCACTTTCGCGTTCATATATCCAGTAAACAGTGAAGTCAGTATCAAAATTCAACACCGTGAATGCATAGTTTGTTCTCCTAACAGGTGTACCATACTACCAATATTTCTATATTTGCCATCATGTCACTAACTACTGTGAAGAGGATTACTTCCCATTACCCAAAAGTTTAGGCAATAGGAATGTACATAGCAGGGCTACCTTAGTAGCTCAGCTGTTAAAGAATCCACCTGCAATTCAGGAGACCCCAGTTCGATTCCTGCGTTGGGAAGATCCCCTGGAGAAGGGATAGACTACAGTATTCATGGCTTCCCTGGTAGCTCAGAGGGAAAAGAATCTGCCTGTAAGCATTACAGGAGATGTGGGTTCGATCCCTAAATTAGGAAGATGTCCTGGAGGAGGGCATGGCAACCCACTCTAGTATTGTTGCCTGGAGAATCCCTATGGACAGAGGAGTCTGGCGGGCTACAGTCCACTGGGTTACAAAGAATCAGACACAACTGAGTGACTAAGCACAGCACAAGGAAAGTATCAATGAGAAGCTGTCACATGATAGGATTCTGAACAAAAGATGTGGCCCTGAAAATTCAATCTTGCTGTATTTAATTCATAGGCATTTGAATGTCTATGATATGTCAGATACTCTGGGGAAGTTATGAGAGATTTATCATTAAATTTAAATCCCATAGGTTAAAATTTTAAATCATGGCAGTTCTGTGTGTGTAACATAAATAAACTTTAAGTGTCTTAGGAAATTTTATTTCTACCAAGGGTCAATTCCTTAATCTCATGATCATTTTTATAGCTGATAGACAATTAAGATAATTGAGATTGATTCCTTTCAAATACTACAAAAACCTAGTAAAGTCTGATGTGCTAATGTCTTCAGAGAACCTAGATTGTACCCCCTGTTCACTAATAAGATTACTGATAAATTTAAACTAATGGATATAGAAAATCAGCTCAAAAGGTATTCTGATAAACTTATTCCCTGAATAGCCTGTAATGATATATTAATATTAACCTAGGAGAAATTCTCTCTTTTCTTGTAGGAAGCATGCTTCTTTAACACATTCAAGCATTACTGATATTCCTTTTCTATTCTAAAGATAATTTTAGAGGTTGCAAATAATAGAATTAGCCCATAGAACTGTGTCCATTTGCCCTCTGTGTTTCAAAAGTGCTCTGCAAATAATGCATCCAAATAGACATAATCTTAGAGATTTGTCTGCAGTATTTCTGTAGGCCTGGATGACACCTGAGCCAGATGTTAGTTCTTTGGCATGATAAAGAAAATTCAAATTTGAACTCTGTGTCTCATGGGTAAAGTCTCACAAGTATGTGTTAAAGGCAGAGAGAGAGAGGGAGGGAGAGAAGAAGGGAGTGAGAGAGAGAGGGAGAGGCATTAGTGTAGATATTGTTGTTGTTTAGATGCTAAGTCTTGTCCAACTCCTTGCTACCCCATGGACTGTAGCATGCCAGGCTTTCCTGTCCTTCATTATCACGCAGAGCTTGCTCAAGCTCATGTCCATTGAGTCAGTGATACCATCCAACCATCTCATCTTCTGTCTCCTTCTTTCTCCTCTTGCCCTCAGTCTTTCCCAGCATCAGGGTCTTTTCCAGTTAATTGGCTCTTCCCATCAGTTGGCCAAAGTATTGGAGCTTCAACTTTAGTATCAATCCTTCCAATGAATATTCAGGATTGATTTATAGCATGTAGCATTTTGCTATGACAGGAAATATAATAACAAAATTTGTATTTTTGCTGTAAATAAAATTAAACCTCTTAAAAATTTTATAATTTACATTAAGAAAACAATGACATGTGTCTAATAGCATGTTCAGCAAAACATTCAGTAATAGTTTTATATAGAGGTATTTATTGCTTAAATAATTTTCTTGTTTATTGCAGTAATTTTTAAAAAATAATTAAACCTTTTCATTTTTCATAGATAAAAAAGGTGTTTTGTTTCTGACACTTACTAGTGGATACTATAATATTCGTAATATGATTGTAGATGCAGTCCAAGGATGGAATTTCTTGTTGAAAATGCCAATATAATGAGTTATCACCTTACGTCAGTCAGAATAGTCACATCAAAATGTCTACAAATAATAAATACTGGAGAGGGTGTGTAGAAAAGAGACCCCTCCTATACTGTTGGTGGGAATGTGAATTGGTACAACCACTAGGGAGAATGGTATGGAGATTTCTTAAAAAAAAAAAAAAAAAGTTGCCATGTGATCCTACAATCCCATTCTTTGGCATATATCTGGAGAAAAAATAATGATTTGAAAAGATATATTCACTCTAGTGTTTATAGCAGCACTATTTACAATGGCCAAGATATGGAAGCCACTTAAGCATCCACTGACAAATAAATGTATAAAGAAGATATGATATATGTGCACGTGCACACACACACACACACGCACACACACACACACACACTGGAATATTACTCAGCCATGGAAAGAATGAAGTAATGCCATTTGTAGCAACATAGATGGACCTAGAAATTATCATACTAAGTAAGCCAGAGAAAAACAAATATCATGTAGTGTTCTTTACATGTATAATCTTAGAAGATTATACAAAAGAACTTATTTCCAAAACAAGACTAGACACACAGGCATAGAATATAAATTTATGGTTAACCAAGGGGAAAGGAAGGAGGGAGGGAGGGAATTGGAGAAGGAAATGGCAACCCACTCCAGCATTCTTGCCTGGAGAATCCCATGGACAGAGGAACATTGCAGGCTACAGTCCATGGGGTCACAAGAGTCAGACATGACTGAGTGCCTTTCACTACTACTACTTCACTACTGCCATATGGTCACTGCCATATATAAAATAGATAACAAATACTACCACAGGGAATTACACTCAATATTTTGTAATAACCTATTTGGGAAAAGAGCCTGAAAAGGAATATGTAGGTATAACTGAATTACTTTATTGTATATCTGAAACTAACATAACATTGTAAATCAGCTATATTTCAATAAAAAGTAAAAAGACAAAAAAAAAAAAGAATTGCCCTACTGCACTTTAGCAATTTCTTTTACACAAGGCAGGGTCATGATGTTGGTTTGTCACAGGCCCCTGCTTTAGACCCTTCCAATGAAGACTGAAGCAGAATCAGGAATCACTTTGTAATTTTCCCACACTTTGTAAATATCTCAACCACAGTTGTGAATTGAGTGTCTCCCTTAGATTGTAAGCAGTTCAGTGTAAGGGACTATCTTTTATGAAATCTGAGTGTTTAAACTGGAGCCAAAATCTTTCTAATCACCACTAATTTAATTTATTACCTAGTTGAATTAAAGCTTTGGTGAATTAAACCTTCAACTTTACTTCTTGGGCAAGTTTTCTGTGGCCTATAAACACAGGTAAAAATAATTCTACATGGTTAAAGATATAATCAAGTCGTTTTACCATAATTAATTCATTTCTGTCTTATCAAAACCTTCAAAAGTATAATATGCAATAGTTTGGAATTTTTGTTGATTTGCTTGATATCAGTTGTGTGTATTTATTATGAATATCAGGGCTTTTTGCTTACAGTGAATATCAAGGCTTAATTCATATTGTTTTCATACTGTGAATGCACTTCAAACATTCATATGCTATTTTCAACAAATAAATAACAGGTGTTGAAACTCAACATGAATGCATTATAGGCAATAAAGTCTACTCATTTAGATATAAAATGCATTATTTCAATTTATATAATTAGAACATTTGAAAAAAGTATCTATATAAACAAGAAAAATAAAAGTTATTACAGTCTAATGTACACTGAATGCAGAGTTCCAAAGAATAACAAAAAGAGACAACAAAGCCTTCCTCAGTGATCAATGCAAAGAAATACAGGAAAACAACAGAATGGGAAAGACTAGCGATCTCTTCAAGAAAATTAGA
>SJYA01011501.1:0-12576 GCA_006410615.1 Neotragus moschatus
TTGGATGAATTTGCTGGGGAGAAAGTGGTCTCCCCATCCTATTCCTCCGCCATCTTCTCCGAATCCCCCAGACATTCACTCCTTGTTACTACTAAAGAGTCTCCTATTGTATGGATACCATCATTTATTCATTTACATGAGAATGGACAGAGGGTTGTTCTAACCAGGTGCTATGGAAACTGTGTACAAGCTTATGTGGCCTTGTCTTTTAAGTAAAAAGTTGACTCAAGAGTTAATAATTGGGAAATATGAATATGTAGAAACAAAGAATAGCTGTTGGGCTAAGGAACAAATTAGAATATAAATCTGTCACACAGAAAAATCATGGAACCCACACTTCCCTGAGAGATATAGATAAAGAATTGACACACATTCCTGTTGTTTTAACAGGAAGCAGAACCGCACCAGATGAAAACTGCTGATCTCAAGAATGTAATAGACCCTAGACCGGTTGAAACCAGAAGGTTGATGATGCTGATTCCAAATATTCCCAATTATTATTATTACTTTACCAGCAACCAATCAGAACAATGTCCACAACTGGTCACACCCTGCTCCTTGGACCATTACTATCATACTATCATATCCTACCAGCTTCACGACATGGGCACACAGTCTTGAGGGCAATTAGCCTCCTGTGACCCCCTTTGCTTGGCAAAGCAATAAAATCTAGTCCTTTTCTGCTTTGTCAAAAACTGTCTCCAAGGTTCAGTTTGGTGCTGGTAATACTATAGAGGCTGAGTTTTGGCAGCACCATCATGAATAAATCTATGAAGCTTCATGAACAAATCTTGTGTGGACTTGCTTAAATGGGTGAATGCCTAAGGATGGAATTGCTGGGTCGGATGGTCAGTGGATGTTTAGCTTTATAAGAAACTGCCCAAGTGTTTCCTACAGTAATTATACCATTGTACATTCCCACCAACAATGTATAAGAATTCTTATTCCATATTCTTGCTTATACTTAGTATTCATATGATTAGTTTAAAATTATTTTACCTATTCTAATGGGCTTGTGCAATATATCTCACCATAGTTTTAATTTACATTTTGCCTAGTGGGCTGCCCTCTGTGGGGTCGCACAGAGTTGAACACCGAAGCGACCTAACAGCAGCAGCAGCAGCAATGATTAAGAGCATCTATTTCTTCATTTGCTATCTATTAGTTTTTTAAATAAAATTTGTTAAAATATTTGCCAAATTTAACTAGATTTAACTAGATTGCTTATGTTCTTATTATTGAATTTAAAAGTTCTTTTTGTATTCTGGATATAGTCCTTAATCTGATACACTTATTACAAATATTTTGTTTGTGGTTAGTATTTTATTTTTCACTGGTGTCTATCATTGAGCAGAAGTTTAAATGTTGAGAATGTCCCAATGTACCTTTTTTTGGTCTTTTATGGTTTGTAGTTTTTTGTCCTAAGAAATTTTCAACATTAAAATTGCAAAGATTTTGTCCCTATGTTTTCTTTCAGAAGTTGCATCATTGTTTAGAGTTCATATTTAGTACTATGGTCCATTTCAAACTATTGTTGTGTATCACATGAGATGACCTCTATATAAGCTGTTCAGTTGGTCCAACATTATTTGTTGAAAAGATGATCCTTTCCTCCTTGATTTCTTTTCATGCCTTGTAGAAAATTAACTGAGGTTATATAATGTGGGTCAATTTTTGTACTCTATTTTGTTCCCTTGATTTGTCTATCCTTATACGAAATATTATCTTGTATTGATTGCTATAGCTTTATAATCAGTTTTGAAACCAGATTGTATAAGTTCTGAAAAACACTGTTCTTCTAAAAAATATCTTCTGGCTATCTTTGCATTTCAGTATGAATGTTATATGAATCTGTCAATTTTTAACAAAAGCCTGGAGTGGGGGGTTCTGACTGGATTAAATCTATAGGTCAGTGCTAACCAATGGGATACAATGTTTCTTAGTTCATTCAGGCTGCTAAAAAACAAGCAAACAAACAAACAAAAACCAGACTGAGTGTCTTATAAACAGCAGATACATATTTCTCACAGTTCTGGAGGCTGGAAGACTCAGGTTAAGGTACCTGCATTTTCAGGTTTTGTGTTGGATGAGGGCCTGCATCTAGTTTCTAAAATGTAGTATTCTAGGGCTTTCCTGGTAGACCAGTGGTTAAAAACAATAAATGCTGGAGAGGGTGTGGAGAAAAGGGAATCCTCTTCCACTGTTGATGAGAATGCAAACTAGTACAGCCACTATGGAGAACAGTGTGGCGATTCCTTAAAAAGCTGGAACTATGACCCAGAAATCCCACTGCTGGGTATACACACCAAGAAAACCAGAATTGAAAGAGACAGATGTACCCCAACATTCATGGCAGCACTGTTTACAACAGCTAAGACATGGAAGCAACCCAGGTGTCCATCGGCAGATGAATGGATAAGGAAGCTGTGGTACATATACACAATGGAATATTACTCACCTATAAAAAAAGAACACATTTGAGTCAGTTCTAATGAGGTGGATGAAACTAGAGCCTATTATACAGAGTGAAGTAAGTCAGAAAGAGAAACACCAATACAGTATATTAACTCATATATGTGGAATTTAGAAAGACAATAACAATGACCCCATAGGCAAGACAGCAAAAGAGACACAGATGTAAAGAACAGACTTTTGCACTCTGTGGGAGAAGGCGAGGGTGGGATGATGTGAGAGAACAGCACTGAAACGTGTATATGTAAAATAGATGACCAGTGCAAGTTTGATGCATGAAGCAGGGCACTCAAAGCCAGTGTTCTGAGACAACCAAGAGGGATGGGGTGGGGAGGGAAGGGGAGGGGGGTTCATATGTGTACCCGTGGCTGATGCACATCAATGTATGGCAAAACCACCTCAATGCTGTAAATTAGTCTCCAGTTAAAATTAATTAATTAATTTAAAAGAAAACCCCAAAAGAAGCAGACAAAAAAAGAATCTGTCTTGCAATGCAGAGGACCCTGGTTCTATCCCTGGTCTGGGAAATCCCATATGCCACAGGGCAATTAAGCCTGTGCACCACAAATACTGAGCCCATGGGCTGCATCACTGAAACCCCCACTCTCTACAGCCTGTACTCCACAAGAGAAGACACCACGATGAAAAGCCCATGTTCCACAACTAGAGAGTAGCCTCTGCTCTATGCAGCTAGAGAAAGCCTGCACCCAGCAACGAAGACCCAGCACAGCCAGTCAGTAAGTAAGCAAATAAATAACCTTTTTCTTTCTTTCTTTCTTTTTTTTTTTTTAAGGAGTATTCTAGCTGTAACTTCACATGGCAGAATAAACAAGGAAGCTATGTCAGACTACTTTTATAAGGTCTTGAATCACACTCATAGGGGCAGAGCCCTCATGACCTAATCAATTTGAAAAGCACCACTTATTAACACCATCGCATTAGGGGATAGGTTTAAACATATGAATTGGGGGGGAACACAAACATTCAAATCATAGTATCATCCAAACCAAAATATGAGGCACATACATAATTTAAATTTTTCTGGTAGCAATATCAAAAAAGTAAAAAATAAAACATGATTGGGAATATGGCTCTAGACCACTCCAGACTAAGAAACTTCCATCTATTTAACTCAAAAAGCAAAAGGAGATCCTGACAGTCTATAATTAGATCCGACTAACAAGCCCTCTGGTGCAGCTTAAGTCACCAATTTTTATTGGGACAATCACTGCAGCCCCAGGGATGGGGCAGTATGTTGGGGTCAGTATGAGTCAGGGCTTCACCCAGTTTTTAGCTAGGGAAGTAGTATAATAAAAGCAATTCCCATTAGAATTGGATGGATGGATTAGGGAAGGAAAAATTCCACAAAGAAAGGGTGATTTCTATTAGGATAATGTAGTGCGGGGCCCTTTCAGGGATCACAGCCTTGTTGAGGAGAAGGGGTTTGCATAACCCAAAAAAGCTACAGGCCATGCCCTGCCAAGCCATCCAAGACAGACAGATCATAATTAAGAATTTTGACAAAACTTCGTCTACTGGAGGAGCGAGTGGCAAACCACACCAGTATTCTTGCTGCAAGAATCCCATAAACAGTATGAAAAGGCAAAAAGATATGACACTGGAAGATAAGTCCCCCCAGGTCAGCGGTGTTCAATATGCTTCTGGTGACGAGCAAAGGGCAATCAATTATTAATAGCTCCAGAAAGGATGAAGCATCTGGGTCAAAGTGGAAATGATGCTCAGTTGTGGATGTGGCTGGTGGTGAAAGTAGAGTATGATGATGTAAAGAACAATATTGCATAGGAACCTGGAATGTTAGGTCATGAATCAAGGTAAACTGGACATAGTCAAGCAAGAGATGGCAAGAGTGAATATCCGTTGACATCTTAGGAATCAGTGAACTAAAATGGACTGGAAGGAACAAATTCAATTCAGATGATGATTATATCTACTACTGGGGACAAGAATCCCTTAGAAGAAATGGAGCAGCCTTCATAGTCAACAAAAGAGTCTGAAATGCAGTACTTGGGTGCAATCTCAAAAATGACAGAATGACCTCTGTTCATTTCCAAGGCAAGCCATTCAATATCACAGTAATCCAAGTCTACGCTCCAACCACTAATGCCAAAGAAGCTGAAGTTGAATGGTTCTATGAAGACATACATCACCTTCTAGAACTAACACCAAAAAGATGTCCTTTTCATTATAGGGGACTGGAATGCTAAGTAGGAAGTCAGGAGATACCTGAAGTAATAAACAGCAAGTTTGGGCTTTGGAGTACAAAATGAAGCATCATGAAGCCTAACAGAGTTTTGTCAAGAGAATACTGGTCATAGCAAATACCCGCTTCCAACAACGTAAGAGATCACCATACACACGGACATCACCAAATGGTCAATACTGAAATCAGACTGATTATATTCTTTGCAACCTAAGATGGAGAAGCTCTATACCATCAGGAAAATAAGACCTGGAACTAATGGTGGCTCAGATCATGAACTCCTTATTGCAAAATTTAGGCTTAAACTGAAGAAAGTAGGGAAAACCACTAGGCCATTCAGGTATGACCTAAATCAAATCCCTTTATGTTTATACAGTGGAGGTGATTGACAGATTCAAGGGGTTAGATCTGGTACAAAGAGTCTGAAAAACTATGGACAGAGTTTCATATGGACAGGAGGCAGTGACCAAAACCATCCCAAAGGAAAAGAAATGAAAGACAGCAAAGTGGTTATCTGAGGAGGCTTTACAAATAGCTGAGGAGAGAAGGAAAGTGAAAAGCAAGGGAGAAAGGGAAAGATATACCCAACTGAATTCAGAGTTCCAAAGAACATCACTTTGCTGACAAAGGTCTCTCTAGTCAAATAATGGTTTTTCCTGTAGTCAAGTATGGATTTGCGAGTTGGACCATAAAGAAGGCTGCGCACTGAAGAATTGATGCTTTCAAATTGTGGTGCAGGAGAAGACTCTTGAGAGTCTCTTGGGTTGCAAGGAGGTCAAACCAGTCAATCCTAAAGGAAATGAACTCAGAAGAGTCACTGGAAGGACTGATGCTGAAGCTCCGATACTTTGGCCACCTGATGTGAAGAGCTGACGGATTGGAAAAGATCCTGATGATGGGAAATATTGAAGTTAAAAGAAGAAGAGAGTGGTAGAGGATGAGATGGTTCGATAGCATCACTGACTCAATGAACATGAATTTGAGCACATCCTGGGAGATAGTGAAGGACAGGGAAGCCTGGTGTGCTACAGTCCAAGAGGTCGCAAAGAGTTGGACTTGACCTAGCAACTGAGCAACAATGAAATATGCAAGGCAGGTTATTAGTTTAACAAGACAGCTGCTATCTACTACCTCATACAAGCACTTCTAGAAACTGAGATTGGGGGAGGGGGGCTCCTTTTTTAAATAAGGGAAGTTTTCAGAGTAAGGAGTTGGTGATATTAAGGGTTTACACTTTCCCTCTAGAATTGAATATATGACTTCCTCAACTATGCAAGTTGTGGAATTCGAAGCGCTTTCAATTTCTGTGGCCAAATTATTCCCACAGAGGCTGAATGAGTGGTTCAGTTCTTAAATACTCAAGCCAAAACTATTTAAATAGCAACAGTAATATTTCAGATACACACACGAACCATTAAGTACTCCTAAGCTACCCATTTCTAGAAAGAATCCTCAATTTGATGTCAAGAATTTGCATTTAAAAAATGCCACATGAGACCTTATAGTGTTACAACAGGGTTTAGTTCTTCAGAGAAACTCATATCGTCCACAGGATGTCAAGCTCCAGGTCAAAGAATATATGACTTTGAAGACTGAACTCTCCATTTAAAATTCCTCTTTAACTCATGTTAGATTACACCACAATACAAGAAAAGAGAGAGGCTACCTATGTGGTCAAACTTAATGGCAAAAGATACATAGAATTGGCTAATTAAATAATAAGTGGATTCTGACTTATATTGAGGTGAATGTCAGAATTCATCAGTGTGAGTGTTACTTGACAGGGGTGACAAATCCTGTTCTCTAGGGTTGGTATTTTTCAATACCCTTGTGCATCCTAGGGCATTTCAAATAGACTGAGAAGGTTGGAGTAACGGCACCCTGATTTCACTGATACTTTTAGGGTGGCCACTCTAATTAACACATATCTGAGATCTTTAAGGAGCTTAAACTGGATTCATGCAAAGTGAAAAGAGATGGTGAAGATAACAGTATGTGTAACCTTAGAATTATTAGAACAGTAATATATGGAATATTACAGATGCTTCATATACAAGGAGATGCTGATGGAAGCCAGAGTGGGGTGAGAGAACAAAACAGTCATATTGAGAGTTTCCAAAAATGAGGAAACTGGAGACAGACTATCTTCAGGGTTTACAATTCACTGCCAAAACCAAAGAACTAAATTTCAATTAGTCAGGGAAAACACTTCACAGTAAATCACTGGTTTGGAATTTAAAATGTGCAAGGAAGTGAGGATACAAGGATATTTGATATTTATGGAGCTCAGATCACTCTTTCGGTTCTCCTTTCCCTCACTCTATATTTTCCTTCTGTCACCAGCTCGACTTCTGTCCAGCTCCCACAATCTGAATCTGTTGTGGCAGACCACACACTAGCCTGCAGGAAATGTTACAAGATGATGTACTCTTAATTCAAAAATGTAGAAATTTAAGATAAGAGAAGAAGAAACACCATGTTAGTGTTGGAGCCCCTCCACTCACATAGCCTTGGGCTTTATGAAATCATAGTGACAAACTAGTAAAGACCAACTAGTCTGATGTACAAAATCCAAGGAAACCTACTGACCTCATGTTGTACAATGGAATTGTGGTAAATATGAGGTAGCGCATCATGCTGAGCTCTCAGAAGTCTCACGAAACTTTATATTTTCTCTTTCGCCGATGAATTTTCACTTTGCGACATTGTTTAGCCTTCTTTTCATCATTAGCAAGAATGAAGGAAGAAGTCAGCAAGGAAGAACTTCAATAGCAGTTGATTATCTTTAGTAACCCCATTTGCTGAAGACTTGCAGATGGTGACCTCTGATAACTCCAGCCAATCAACAATTAAATGCTGAAGGATCCCAGTAGCTAGGGTCCAGGGATATTATTCAGGTCATATGTGTTTTGCCTATTATCCAAAACTAATAACTAATTTGAAGATCAGGAATATATTGGTACTCTATAGCAGATGCATTCAATCATAAAGAAAATAGGTTGTTAATGAGAATGCAGGATGTTTTCTCATTAAGACCAGTAGCAACTTTACTCTGTAAAGAGCAAAGGACTGAGGACATTGTATAGCAGGTAAGAATGGAGAGAAATTTAGGTCAGGGTAACAAGGGAATGTGAGTTATCCACTGTAAAATTTTTGTGGTCTGGGCACACAAGATTGCTTACTTCAATTCAATCTGTACAGCTCAATTTTTAAAGTCTTTCCAACAATTCTACCAAGGGCTAAGGCCTAGATATTTTGTTCTATTACTCAATATTTGTTGAACTCTATTTTAGAGATAATAACTCAAATATACATTAACTTTCCCAAGTTACAGAGGAGCAATAAAATGAAGCAGAAATCAACATAATTTTCCTACCAGTTTTATCAACAGTAGAAGCAGCAGTCGTAGGAACAAACAAACTTTGTTTTTGTGTTAGGGGCTGAGGTTGAAGAGAAGCATGTAACTCAGCTCCTTAATGGGTTTATGGTTAATTTCTAAATATCCTTTGTAAATGGAATTGAGTAAATTAGACACACAGAAATAGTATCTATTGATATTTATGAATGGTACTTTTTAAACTTTTACGTACTGTAGTGGTCTTAAATACTTTTCAGCACTTAGAATTACATATCTAAATATGCCTTTGAAAAATAAAACAAGCTTTTGTATACAGTAGCTCAAGCCAGCTCCTTTAAGGACTCAACTTTGTNGAGTAAATTAGACACACAGAAATAGTATCTATTGATATTTATGAATGGTACTTTTTAAACTTTTACGTACTGTAGTGGTCTTAAATACTTTTCAGCACTTAGAATTACATATCTAAATATGCCTTTGAAAAATAAAACAAGCTTTTGTATACAGTAGCTCAAGCCAGCTCCTTTAAGGACTCAACTTTGTTAATATTAGAGTTTAATTATTGAAAAGCAACTAAGAAGACTTTCGCCTTTTAAACCCCACATTGATTATAAGTTTAAGTGTACTAATTCTTATCAGCTACTTAAAAGAGGAAATAGAAAGCAAAACTGAAGGAGCAATTTCTATATCTTTAAGAAACACATTCATTATTCTAGGCATGGGATGCTAATATAGTTACTATTATACCTATGTAGAAGTAAAATTTAAAGATATGCAAAGCACCAGTACATTTAAAAGTTTTGTAAGATATATTCAGTATGGAAAGTAGTCTACAAAAATCAGATGTATTATATCGATTTTGGTGGGCTGTACATATATATTTATGAAGAGAGATACACAGAAACATAAAGTTACCGGTAGGCTTACAGATGACTATTGTAAATTCTTTATAATTGTCTTTATTTTCCAAAATTCCCACAATAAACAATTATCATTAAATTAAATGTTTAAAGACATTGAAGATAAAATTGTTCATGTATTTATAAGTTTGTGTGCACTGATTAGCTGATACATAATTCAGGGAAATTGTGGGTGGAGATCTAACTCTGTGCAGTAGGCTATACAATGTTCATTTTGAAGTATGGCACTAGCAGTACATGGGAATTTTCAGCCATAGTTGCACTTCCAAAATCATAATATATAATCTCATAGTGTCATAAACAAAGAACAACAGCAAATAGAGGTATAGTGAAATATTAAGGATCTGCCAGCAAGAAATTCAATAGGAAATAAAACTAGTATATTTTAAAGATATTAAGTATATATGTAGGTGATGACAGAGTTGTTATAACGGAGAGTGTCTTTTTATTTTAAAATTTAGAATCAGATTAATTTGAGCATCATATAACTATATAAGCAAAATTTCCTACTTATTTCTTGTCAGGAGTTACTAGTGTAATCGCAGAATAGTTTTATTTCTCTTGTTTGACAAAAGATGAACATCCTAAGGAAAAAAAATAAATATTTAAAACTCTAAGACAGATCAACAAAGTACCAAGAAAGCATGTACTACTGTCTGTAGCAACTTCCTAAACTGCCACTTCCTCATTTGTCTTCAGCTGGTGAAAAACTGTGCTAGGTGAGTGGTGACAAATGAGTGGCTTCTGAAACTACTGTAAGCAAAACGGTGAAACTGCTAAGGGTTTAACGTGTATTTGCAAGCATGATTTGAGATAATTTGAAACTTATTGCTCCTAAGAAATATATGAGTTATGAGAAATCTGTCTCTTATAGTTTGATGTGGTTGGTTGATCAATAAAATATTGTAGGTTGAGAGAGAGAGGGAACATTAACTTACTGTTCGTAATTTCAAAAACTGGAGGAAAATGCTTTCAGAGAAAAATATCCTTTGCAATAGAATTTCTGGGCATATGTGAGGAAAGTTTCTTCAACATATATTTCTGAGACTGGCTGGGGAGCCTGGCTGCAGGTGGATAGTCCTGTGGGGCAAGCCACAGCCCAGTCCTTGGGTGCGTTTGAGAGTCTACACTTGCCCAGAAGTATAGCCATCCCCAGAAGGCATGACAGGTCAAAGAAGAGACCGTGGGGAAAAGGAAAACTTTCAGTATTTTACTACATTTCATGGTACATTTTTCGTGTATTTTGAGTAAAGGATCCCACATTTTCGTTTTTCTCTTGGCCCCACAAATTACATAACTGATCCTGGTGTCAGGAAACACAACACAAGTGATCTATAATTTATGACTGTGAACACAGCATAATCAAATTTCATCTTATTTGGGACCATGATTTTAGCCTGATTACTCAGACAATGCATTATTTCCAAGTTCATAAACTTGTAACTATCTATTTTCCTTTTCGGGTTAGAGAAAGGCTATTTATAGCAAAGCTTCTGAATAAACAAAAGGTTTATTTGATTTTTATTTTAATTGTGCAAGATTCCTGGCCCAAAGTGTGATTTGTAGTTTCCTACAAATTAAAGCTGTATAAAAGGCTCAAAGGAGATTCTTTAATCATAAAAATGAAGGAACTGTACTTAAATACAGTAAAGATTGTGCAAAATTAATAACAAATACAACTTTAAATGTTGAGAACCTAAAAATTAACATTAGTGGTAATATACATCATAATTATAATTCAACTTGTTTTCAGGGTTGTAGAGAATGGAGTAAATCAGAAAAGTAAGTCAGAACAGAGATCCTAGTACATATGCATATATTAAGTCACTTTAATTGAGCTAGACTCTTTGCAACCCTATGGACAGTAGCCAGCCAGGCTCCTGTGTCCATGGGATTCTTCAGGCAAGACTACTGCAGTGGATTGCCATTTCCTACTGCAGGGAATCTTACCAACCTAGGGATCAAATCCGCTTCTCTTATGTCTCCTGCATTGGCAGGAGGGTTGCTTACCAGTATATGTGGCACTCGAATATATCAAAGATGGTTTATCAATTGGTTGGGGGAAGAGTACATTTTAAATAAGTGGCAGCATAGGTTATCTATTTGGAATAAAATGAAATCATCCTTTAGCTTTTGTAAAAAGCAGAACATAATTCCAGGTGGAATTAAAGCGTGAATGTGAGAAAAATACAAATTTTAAAAGAAAACTTAGAGTACACATGGAGGTACTAGAAGTAATATTTTAATCAAGATAAACCATTAGAGAAAAGTAATACATGCTTAACCATTTAAAATATCTCAAAATAGAAAGATATCAAACCCAAAGTAAATAGGAGAGAAAATATTCTTTAAGATTTCAAATTAAAGATTTATCTACAACATACAAAGAGTTCATAAGTTATTAACAAAATAATTAAAAATGGAAAAACAAAGGCTATTGGAGGCAGTTCATCAAAACGTAAATTCAAATGTTCTAATAAACAAATGGCGAAAGGAAATGCAAAATAATGTAAAAATAGGTCATTCTTTTATATATATTTGGCATAATTTACAGAGAGGTGATACCTATTGGTCACAGGGATTCAGGCGAAAAAGTTCTATCTACTATCTGATAGTAGAACTACAAATTAATTTGAGGAGCACTCTATCAATATATATGAAAATTGAGAAGAGCCCTTGCCCTTTGGCCCTTAAATTCCATCCCTATGCCATAGGGGAAAACTCACTACACATGCAAGGAGATATACATAGCAGCTCAAATATACACAAAATATATGATAAATAGTGACTGGAAAAGTACATAAAAGAAATGTCTATCAATATAAGAATGGATGAATAAATTCTGAGCATCTTTATTACGAAATGTTATATAGCTATTACAAATACTGAGGAAGGCCTACAGCAGTTGATGTGGATGTTTTCTGTGATGTATATAAAATAGCAGATGCAGACAAAAGCATATCTATCACTTCTTAACATATATAATGCACATACACACATCATATATATGATCCTATGGCATTTGTTTATTGAGAAGGCAATTTAAAAAAATTACAGTCCTTTCTCTTGCCACTTATATTCAACATAGCTTTGGAAGCCATGACAATCAGAGAAGAAAAAGACATAGAAGGAATCCAGACTAGAAAAGAAGAACTGTCACTGTTTGCAGATGTAATGATTCTAAACATAAAATGATCAACATGGTAATTATGGCTTTATGAACTATGTCTATTATTAACCTTAGAGAGAGTGGCTGGTATGGAACTCTGGATTTGTGGCCTAATTTATGGCCTTCACATCTACAGGGATGGATATGAAGGTGTAGCCTGGGATTTCCATGAATTTAAGGTCATACATGTTAACGAATTAGAGGTAACCCTAACCAGTCTACCACTGGTATGATCTCAATGGATCAAAGATCTGTATTCTACTGGTATGAACATTTAGCAGCTTGTGTGTGTGTGTGTGCACATGCGTGCATGTGCCTTCAGACCATATCTAAGCCTTAACATGGGAAATAGATGTTGAAATAGTGAAAACACTGTCAGACTTTATTTTGGGGGGCTCCAAAATCACTGCAGATGGTGATTGCAGCCATGAAATTA
>SJYA01011502.1:0-12578 GCA_006410615.1 Neotragus moschatus
ATGCTGAGAGGGATTGGGGGCAGGAGGAGAAGGGGACGACAGAGGATGAGATGGCTGGATGGCATTACTATCTCAATGGACGTGGGTCTGAGTGAACTCTGGGAGTTGGTGATGGACAGGGAGGACTGGCGTGCTGGGATTCATGGGGTCACAAGGAGTCGGACACGACTGAGCGACTGAACTGAATTGAACTGAGGAAGCATCACTATGAACAAAGTGGAGGTGATGGAGTTCCAGTTGAGCTGTTTCAAATCCTGAAAGATGATGCTGTGAAAGTGCTTCACTCAATATGTCAGCAAATTTGGAAAACTTAGCAGTGACTACATGACTGGAAGAGGTCAGTTTTCATTCCAGTCCCAANATTGAACTGAGGAAGCATCACTATGAACAAAGTGGAGGTGATGGAGTTCCAGTTGAGCTGTTTCAAATCCTGAAAGATGATGCTGTGAAAGTGCTTCACTCAATATGTCAGCAAATTTGGAAAACTTAGCAGTGACTACATGACTGGAAGAGGTCAGTTTTCATTCCAGTCCCAAAGAAAGGCAATGCCAAATAATGTTCAAACTACCGCACAATTGCACTCATCTCACACGCTAGTAAAGTAATGCTCAAAATTCTCCAAGCCAGGCTTCAGCAATACATGAACTGTGAAATTCCAGATGTTCAAGCTGGTTTTTGAAAAGGCAGAGGAACCAGAGATCAAATTGCCAACATCCACTGGATCATCAAAAAAGCAAGTGAGTTCCAGAAAAACATCTATTTCTGCTTTATTGACTATGCCAAAACCTTTGACTGTGTGGATCACAGCAAACTGTGGAAAATTCTGAAAGAGATGGGAGTACCAGACCACCTGACTTGCCTCTGGAGAAATCTGTATGCAGGTCAGGAAGTTAAAACTGGACATTGAACAATGGACTTGTTCCAAATAGGAAAAAGAGTACATCAAGGCTGTATATTGTCATCCTGCTTACTTAACTTATATGGAGAGTACATCATGAGAAATGCTGGGCTGGAATCAAGATTGCCAGGAGAAATATGAATAACCTCAGATATTCAGATGACACCACCCTTATGGCAGAAAGTGAAGAACTAAAGAGCACCTTGGTGAAAGTGAAAGAGGAGAGTGAACAAATTGGCTTAAAATTTGACATTCAGAAAACTAAGATCATGGCATCCAGTCCCACACTTCGTGGCAAATAGATGGGGAAATGGTGGAAACGGTGGCTGACTTTATTTTGGGGGGCTCCAAAATTACTGCAGATGATGACTGTAGCCATGAAATGAAAAGATGCTTACTTCTTAGAAGGAAAGTTATGACCAACCTAGACAGCATATTAAAAAGCAGATATATTACTTTGCCAACTAAGGTCCATCCAGTCAAGGCTATGGCATTTCCAGTAGTCATGTATGGATGTGAGAGTTGGACTGTGAAGAAAGCTGAGCACTGAAGAATTGATGCTTTTGAACTGTGGTGTTGGAGAAGACTCTTGAGAGTCCCTTGGACTGCAAGAAGATCCAACCAATCCATCCTGAAGGAGATCAGTCCTGAGTGTTCATTGGAAGGACTGATGTTAAAGCTGCAACTCCAATGCTTTGGCCACCTGATGCAAAGAGCTGACTCATTTGAAAAGAGCCTCATGCTGGGAAAGATAGAGGGCAGGAAGAGAAGGGGCAACAGAGGATGAGATGGTTAGAAGGCATCACCGACTCAATGGACATGGGTTTAGGTAAACTCCAGGAGCTGGTGATAGACAGGGAGGCCTGGCATGCTGCAGTACGTTGGGTCACAAAGACTCAGACACAACTGAGCAACTGAACTGAACTGATGACAGACTCACAGCTGACATATTCAATAGTGAAAAGCTGAAAACATTTTCTCTAAGATCAATAACAAAACAGTGATTTTAAGTCTGTTCTGTTTTATTCAGCACAGTTTTAGAAGTTCTAATCATGGCAGAAAGGAAAAGGAAATTTTAAAAATCTAAATTCGAAGGGAAGATGTAAAACTGTTACAGTTTGCAGATGACATGATATTATACACAGAAAGGACTGAAAATGACACCAGGAAATACTAGAACTGATCAGTAAATTAAAATAAAGTGTCAGGATACAAAATCAACATACAGAAATCTCTTGCATTTCTAAATATTAGCAATGAAAGATCAAGAAGAGAAATCAGGGGGAAAATTCCATTTACCATCACATCAAAAAGAACAAAATATCTAGGAATAAAGCTACTTAAGAAGGCAAAAAGAACTGACAAAGAAGTCAAAGATGACAGAAGTGGATGGATAGACCTACCATGTTCTTGTATTGAAAAAATCAATATCATGAAAATGACTATGCTACCCAAGGTATTGAATCTGTAGATTCAGTGCAATTCCTATCAAATTATCGGTGTGATTTTTGCAGATCTACAACAAAATGTCTTAATATTTATGTAGAAACACAAAAGATCCAGAATAGCCAAAGCAATCTTAGGAAAGTATCAGGCTCCCTGACTTCAGACTATACTATAAAGCTACAGTGTTGGAAACGATGCTTGAAAGTGACAGCAAGGAGTTCAAACCAGTCAATCGTAAAGGAAATCAGTCCTGAATTTAATTGGAAGGACTGATGTTGAAGCTGAACCTCCAATACTTTGACTACCTGATGCGAAGAGAAAGGGTCTTTTCATTGGAAAAGACCCTGATGCTGGGAAACATTGAAGGCAGGAGGAGAAGGGGACGACAGAGGATAAGGTGGTTGGATGGCATCACCAACTCAATGGACGTGAGTTTGAGCAAGATCTCGCAGTTGGTGATGGACAAAGAAGCCTTGCGTGCTGCAGTGTATAGGGTCGCAAAGAGTCAGACATGACTGAGTGACTGAACTGAACTGAATCAAAACATTATGGTACTGGCAAAGAGATACACTTGTGGATCAATGGAATAGCATAGAATGCCTAGAAATGAACCCACATACCTATCATCAGTTAATCTTACAAAGCAGGCAAGAATATACAATGGAGAAAAACTGTCGCTTCAATAAGTGATCCTGGGAAAACTGGACAGCTACATGTAAAAAAATAAAATTAGAACATTTTCTAACACTGTACACAAAAAGAAGCTCAAAATGGATTAATACCTAAATGTAAGACCAGATACTGTAAAACTCAGAGGAAAATGTAGGCAGAATACACTGACATAAATTGCAGCAAGGTCTTTTTTTTGATCCACTTCCTTTAGTAATGAAAATAAATAAATAAATAAACAGACAGGACCTAATTAAATATAAAAGCTTCTGTATAGAAAAGGAAACAAAATAAAAAAAGACAAACCTCAGAATGAAAGAAAATATTTGCAAATGATGAGACCAACAAGGGATTAACTTCTAAAATATACAAACAACAGGTACAACTCAATATGAAATAAACAAGCAATCCAAGCAAGAAGCTAGGCAGAAGACCTAAATAGACATTTCTCCAAAGAATACATACAGATGGCCAAAAAGCATATGAAAAGATGCTCAACATTGCTAATTATAAGAGAAATGCAGATCAAAAGTACAATGAGGTATCACTTCACACTGATCAGAATGGCCATCATCAAAAAGTCTACAAACAACAAATGCTGGAGAGGGTGTGGAGAGAAGGAAACTCTCCTACACTGTCGTTGGGAATATAATTCGTAGAGCCACCATTGACAATTGTATGAAGGCTCCTTAAGAGACTAAAATAGAGCTACTGTATGATCCAGCAATCTCACTTCTGGGCATATATCAAGAGAAAATCGTAATTTGAAAAGATCCATACACCTCAGTGTTCATTGCAGTACTGTTTACAATAGCCAAGACATGGAAGCAGTTTAAATGTCCAGAGATGGTATGGGGAGGGAGGTGGGAGGGGGGTTCAGGATTGGGAACATGTGTACACCCATGGCAGATTCATGTTGATGTATGGCAAAACCAATACAGTATTGTAAAATAAAATAAAGTAAAAGAAAAAAAATGTCCATGGACAAATGGATAAAGACAGTGTAGTACATATATACAACAAAATATTACTCATCCATAAAAATGAATGAAATAATGCTGTTTGTAGCAACCTGGACAGAACTAAAAATTATCATACTGAGTAACGTAAGCCACACACAGAAAGACAAATATATAATATCACTTATATATGGAATATAAAAAATGATACAAATTAACTTATTGAAAAAACAGCAATTGATTCAGAGACCTAGAAAACAAATTTATGGTTATCACAGGTGAAAGGGGGCGAGGAGGGATAATTTAAAAGGTTGGGATTAATATATACACACTACTATACATAGAATAAAAAACCAACAAGATTCTACTGTATAGCACAGGAACCCTTCTCAATATTCTATAATAACCTATTTGGGAAAAAATATGAAAAATAATAGATATAGGTATATGTATAACTGAATCACTTTGCTGTACACCTAACACAACATTATAAATCAACTATTTGCCTATGTAAAATAAATTTAAAAATAAAAAAATCAATAACAAGTTTTTCATCTACATGAATGTTATAGTATATCATCGAAAGACATGGAGAACCCAGGACAATTCTTTTTTGAACGGGACAAGCCTTCAAATTGCAGGACATCTGGGAGACCTGGCTCCTACCTACTATCTGACAGTAAACTCCCCATCACTCTTATAAACAAAAACACCCCACAGGTGTGGCACCAGTCCTCTTGAGTGCCACTGGGACACATCTAACCTCACATTACTGGCTCTTAAGAGACGAGCATCTTCAACTCTAGTATAATATATGCTTGTTCCCCAAAGTAATTTCCAATTACTCCAAGTTCTCTGAAGTGTTTAGACCAATTTACATTCATAGGATGTGAAAGCTACCGTTTCTTCACAAATATGGAATTTTTACCTCTCAAATTTCATAGGTTACAGCTTTGTTGACTTCAACAGTTAGCTGTTAAGAAACATGACCTACCTATGCTCTAATTATATATATGTCTCACCAAAGTAGAGCATCTCCTAACTGTGTCAATCACCCTAGAACAGCATACCTCTCACCTGAATGCAGGTGTAGTCTCTTTGGCCATTTTGCCAAGTGTAACTATGGTAAGAAGTTCCTTACCAATCTTCCCTCCTGTTCGCTAACACCAAAGATGTTTATTCCCACCTCCAATAAATCTTTGTCTTTGAATTCCAAAGGAATTTGGTAGAACTTTCCTGGGCATTTAGAATTTGCCTTGAAAAAATCTTGAAATCTGAATCTCTGGTTTCATAGAGCAAATGCAGAATGAAGTCAATGGAGCCAAGTCCACTATTGAGGAGTGATAACGACTTGACCTTTATACCTCTGACTACGGCTGTAAAACAATCTTCACCACCATAATGGCAAAAGACTCCACACTCAGAGCTTCACAATAATAAACACTTTTTCTCGAGTTCAGGTCAACTTCACCTGGGCTGACATAGGCTCAACTGCAGTGGACAGGTCTGCTTCAAGTTGTGGGTTTGCTGGGCTTTGGCATGAACTCAGGTCTGCTCCATATTTTTCACTCTGGGGTCCAGGGGCAGCAGCCACCCAGGGCTTGCTCTTCTGTTGCAAATCACTGGAACACAAGAGCATGTGTCCACCATTCAAGCATATTTAGAGCTGATTTCCCAGTGGCCAAAGCATGTCACATGGACAAGCCCCCAAACAGGAAAATAAACTTCATTCCAAAGGAGAGTTGGAGGAGGCCAAGTTTTTGCTGAACAATAATCAAGTGCAACAAAAAGCAGCAGCCCTTGTTGCAATAAAATAGCCTATGATTAAAAGAACTTTTTTGGTGTTATGACCAAAACACAGCAAATATATCAAAACCAATATCGAGAATTAATGGAAGAACAACCAGAACGGAAGCCCTTCTGTGCAAGTGCACACACACGTGCTCCTTCCGTCATGCCAGCACACTCACTCAGCCTTGGAGCCACAGCTTCCTTACTCGTTCTTCATGGGCAGAACACAGCTATATGGTTTGGAGCAGAACACAGTATATGGTTTGGAGCAGAACACAGCTATATGGTTTGGAGCAGAACCTCAAGTGTTTCTCTAATGCGTTAAAAAAGAGGAGAGAAACCCCACTTCTCCTTCCATCTTCTCTCCCTGCCAGCTCAATCAGAATCAACACTCTCCAGTCATTCCTTTCCTGAAGTACACTGAATTTAAGAAAATTTATGGTTCACCTCCTTTAAATGAATCAGCTTCATACATTAAAAGATAGTTGATATCTTCACCTTAATGAAAGTCTACCTAGTTAGAAAAAGATTAAAATTTCTTTGGCTTTTTAAGACATCTAAAACTAGAATAGATAAATAAGTGGTGGCATATTATTTTAATATATTTGAATACAGACAGCAATGAAAATTCATAATATTTACTTTATGTAGCTGAACAAATCACAGCTACATTCAATAACATGTGTGAATCTCATCAATACAATTTTGAATGAAATAAGTCAGGGACAAAGAATATATACAGTAATTCCATTTATATAAAGTTCAAAAAGGAGGCAAAAATACACTAGTGTTTGAAGACTCATGCTTAGGGGGAAGCACTATAAAGAAAGCAAGGAAATGATTTTCATAAAAGTCAGGATAGTGTTTACCTTTATTGGGGGCAGTAGTGATTGGAAGAAGTAGGAGGGAACCAGGTAACACTGGTAGTGAGTACGTGGACATTGTTCTGTGATAAGTCATCAAACTGTACATGTTTGTTCTTTGAACTTTTCTCTACAGCTATTTGTTTACTATTCAAGGTTTAAAATGTCTAAGGATCCCATGGTATTTGATCCCATCCATCAACTTAATCTTTGCAAACCATAAAATTTAGTAACAACATACTTTATCTCTAGTTGTAACTTAGTCTACATATTTTCAATGGCTTCTCTGTGCATGTCTTCCTGTTTATCCCTTTTGTGGGATTTCCTTCTAATTGTTGTCTGTCACCACCATTATATTTGTGATTAAGGTTAAGCTTAAATTTAGGTCACACTGGAAGGTTATTTATCTCTCTGTGTGCTTGGAAACTATGCCCTAGCTCCACCCAAACTTCTTTTAGGTAGGTTCTCACTTGGTCCCCGGGTTCAATCCCTGTGTTGGGAAGATCTCCTGGAGAAGGAAATGGCAGCCCACTCCAGTATTCTTGCCTGGAGAATCCCATGGACGACAGAACCTAGCAGGCATGGGTTGCCGAGAGTTGGACATGACTGAGTGACTTCACTTTCTTTCTTTCACTTGGTATTCATATCATCCTTAGACTGGTGAAAATCCACAAGTAGAAAAACAGCTTCTCCACTTAATGACCCACTAATGTGTAGTTTTTGTGTATGTAAAGACAGTATCTGTTAAAGACATCTTATTGCTTCTTGATAGGATCAAAGGGAAGTGCAAACAAGAAATAGATCAGTGTATATATCAGTGGAAAACTAGACAGAGTTGCGTCAGGCATGACAAGTAGCAGAGATCTGCTTTTTCTGGGCCCCCAGATTTGTAAACCTAATTTTAATGCATTTCTCTTGTATTATATCTCTAGATCTTGTTCTAAAACTATTTTTATTTCTGTATGCCCCAGAAAAGCTTAAGGTAAGAGAGTTTCCTTAATCTGCTTCAATAGTACCTTAGTTATTTAATAGTTTCAAGCATATGTAATGTGAGTGGTTTGGGGAGGGGTTAATCTTGACAAGTTTCCTTAACTGCAGTTGACCCTTAACTATAAGGTCCACTTATGTGTGAATTTGTGTGTGTGTGTGTGTGTGTGTGTGTGTGTAGTAAATACTCTAGTACTACACAATCCACAGTTGGTTGAGTCATGGATGACAAACCAGCAGATACAGAGGGCTGTATCTATGATTTATATGTACATTTTCCACCCAGAGGAACCCCTAAGCCTGCACTGTTCAAAAGGTCAACTGTATATCGTTCACTTGACTAAAAAGAGAAAAGCTGCTAAGGGACATAGTTGGGGAATGGGTCACTCTGATTACCTGATGGTTCCTATTAAGTGAAAATTAATTCTCCCTGAACTGTGGTGTTGGAGAAGACTCTTGAGAGTCCCTTAGACTACAAGGAGATCCAACCAGTCCATTCTGAAGGAGATCAGCCCTGGGATTTCTTTGGAAGGAATGATGCTAAAGCTGAAACTCCAGTACTTTGGCCACCTCGTGCAAAGAGTTGACTCGTTGGAAAAGACTCATTTATTTTTTATTTTTTTCAATCCTGTCTTAACTTTAGACTACTAACTTTATGACTACTCAGATAGGTAGACTGCATGTGATTGCATCTGGAATTTTTCTTAGTCTGTGAGATTATATTGGATAGTGTCTCAAGTTATTCACTTTTTAAAATACGGCACTTTATCAGTCATCTTTAGTTTAGGAATCAGGATAGCATGCACAATGACAATATACTCCTAAAAATATAAACATCTCTGATCATTTTATTTAAATAGAGTAAACCACAAAAAGAGAGAAAGTGCTTCTAAACCTTCACACATTAAATAAAAAATTTCAGAGCCATGCACATGTGCTTGGTCCCTCGGCCATGTCCTACTCTTTCAATCCCACTGACTGCAGGGAGTCTGTCCACAGGGAGTCTCCAGACAAGAATGCGGAAGTGGGCTGCCATGCCCTCCTCCAGGGGATCTCCGCAACTCGGGAATCGAACCTGCGTCTCTTATGCCTCTTGCATTGGCAGGTAGCTTCTTTATCACTAGCACCACCTGGGAAGCCCTTCAGAAGCTCTTAGTTCCTGAAAAAAATCTGAGTTTCTCCAGAAAGTAACTGTCCAAGTAATCAAAGATAGAAACTGAAGTGGCTCGGTCGTGTCCGACTCTCTGTGTCCCCATGGACTGTAGCCTACCAGGCTCCTCTGTCCATGGTATTTTCCAGTGCTTGCAAATTTCTGAGTCAGCAAAATTAGGACAGTTTTTAAACTAACAGGTATTATAAATTACATGAAGGAGAGGGATCATATCTATCTTATTCACTACTGTATCCTGGGCATAATGACTGGCACATTGTAGGTGCCCACAAAAGATTTTTAAACGGATGAATGAATGTCCATTGTGTATTTGCAGCACTATATATGTTGTGTAATCTCCACAGTAATGCTAAAAGGTAGGCTTTGGAATTTCTATTTTATAGATGAAGAGACTGTCTTATTGAGGATAAAAAAGTTGCCCAAGTCACACAACTAGGAAATGGCAGAGATGGGACTCAAACTGATGAGTCTGACACCAAATCCAGCTCCTGCCCAGCAATGATGTTCATTTTGGCAGACTGCCATTTGCCTGCCCAACAGCCCTTTCCCTCCTCACCCTTAGCCAGAGCCTAATTTTGTTTAGTGTCCTATTCCCGCAGATGACTCCGGTGAATCCTGATTTGTGGAAGCCCAAATAATGCTCTCCTGCTTGCCTGTGACCAGTTTCGGGGTTTGGAGCGTGATCTGGTTTTGTCCAGTGAGATTGGAAGGAACTATTCTGACAGTGGGGGCAGGGAAAGTGTTCTGGAAAAGGATTTTCGTTGCCTCTTTAACAAAGAAATATAAGAGAAAAACAGCCCTTTCTCTGACTGCTGAGTGTTGCTGATGCACAGAGCGCTGAAGCCATCTTGCTATCAGGAGATGGCCAGAAGACATGATTTAGTGCCTGATGTGCTGTTGGGTGGGCTTCCCTGGTAGCTCGCCTGGAAAAAAAATCCTCCTGCAACGCAGGAGACACCGGCTCCATTCCTGGGTTGCAAAGATCCCCTGGAGAAGGGATAGGCTACCCACTCCAGTATTCTTGGGCTTCCCTGGCAGCTCAGTTGATAAAGAATCCGCCTGCAATGCAGGAGACCTGGGTTCGATCCCTGGGTGAGGAAGATCCCCTGGAGGAGGGCATGGCAACCCACTCCAGTGCTCTTGCCTGGGAAATCCCCATGCACAGAAGAGCCTGGTAGGCTGCAGTCCATGGGGTCGCAGAGAGACAGGACTGAACTACTAAGCACAGCACAGCAGCATGCGGTTGGGCCTCCAGCATTGTTCAGCAGGTGGTAACTGCCAGCCAAGTCCATGGTTTTGGTCAGCCAGTTACTTGAGAGCATGGCTGCCAACCATCTAATTGGAGTGGCAGTCACTGCGATACTGACTCTGTCAAAACTAGCTCCACCAGTTTTAAAAATCTCTATTCCACATAACCACATAAAATGAAATGCTATTAGAGTTTTATTAATTATTTTATGGAAACGGGACATCTTCCCTTACTCATTAACTCACTAGCCAGTTACTGGGTGCCAAGTGCCAGGAACATGGTAAGTACTTGAAAAGAAGCACAAAGAGAGACACTCAGCCAGGCTGCTCAGGAAGAGGCAGAGCCAGAGAGAGAGCCCCAGGGACACTTCTACCCCTGGGCTGCCGAGGAGGGACATGTGAATGGAGCCCTGAAAGACCAGTGGAAGTTATTCAGGTAGAGAAGAGGAAAAGGGGGGGTTCCTTGCAAAGGCACTGTATGGGAGGCGTGGCGGTCTTAGGGAATGTGGCACAACTGGGGAAGCACAGGTAATTGAGTTTGTAAGGTTCAGTTCACAAGAGTCAGGAAAGGAGTCTAGAGAGGTGAGCAGAGGCCCTGGGACCCAGCCATCCAAGCCTTGGGGAGTTACTGATGGACATCGAGCATGTACAGGACACGATGCACTTTGGCAGCAGGAAGGAGGATATTTTGGAGAGGAAGGAGATGGTGAGAGCTGGAGGGAAGAAACGAAATCAACCTGTCAGATATGTAGCACATGGTTAAGATGGAACTTGGTGACTGGATATGAGGGATGCGTGAGTAGTGGTAAAAAGTCCGCAAAGAAAAGCAGGACCAGAGGGCGGCGTGGAGGAGACTGCCAGGCTGTGTGCTGACGGCTCGGGGCAGGACAGGAACCATAAGCTAGTGGCTCGAGGGCACAGCATTGAATGATGTGCTTAGCGTGCTGCTAGAAGCACGGGAGACTGAATTGATCCATGTTTCAGTAAGCATTGCAGAAGGAAAAGGGAGAAAGAAACTGAAGATATTGTTTAAAGAGACAAGTGGAAGTGCTGAGCCAAAGTGAGATGGAGAAGGAAGCAAAAGAAATTCTTTAATACCTGGAGTGAAGAATAGGACTTTACTCACATTTGCGGATACAAGTATGATTGAAACGGTGAGGATAATAGAAGCCTATGGTAAGAAAGTGGAACCAATCGGTTTAAGATTTTACAGGTGGAGCAGCCCCAGGTGGTAATAAGGGAGACGGCATGAGTTGTTGATTTCTGTGCAGAGATGCGGGTCATTGGAGTTGAAGAAGTCAAGGTACTGGGTATTAGAAGAGTTGTCCACAAGAACACTAAAGAGGGAAGAATTGTGGCAGACTTGAGGTGAAGAGAAAAATCATAAGCCCTGTTTCCAAATCTCTGATGCACACAAGAACAATAAGAAGGGCTGGAGGATAGTACATTTGAGAGGTCCAAGTTTCAAAGGAAGAAGGATTTTTACAGGAGAGTGGAGGAATATTGAATGGGTTAAGTGCTAACAGTCATTTAGCACTCACTGTGTGCCAAGTTCTGTTCCAAGTACTTTACAAAACTCATTAAATTCTCCCCTGTGAGATGAGTACTATTATTATTCCCCATTTTGCAAATGAGGAAACTGAAGCTCTGAGATACTGAGTAACCTGCTCAAGGTATCGACCCATGCTTTCAGTCCAGGCAGTGAGGCAACAGAGTCCACACACTTACCCACATCCTTGTCCTGCTGATTCTGCTGGATAAGGCTGGCCAGCACCTGTGGTTAATGGAAATTTCAAGAACAAATAGCCTCCACTTGAGTGTAGGGAGGAGGTAGCAGCTGGGGTGGGGAGCCATTCAAAAAAAGCAGAACATGACTGGTCCTTGATAGCATCCACCCCTTTATGTTTTCCAGTCTATTTTATTTAGTACTTAACCATAATAGTGCTCCTTTGAACTATGTGTTAATGTGTAAACTGCCTCGGGCCTTTTAGAAGTGGGTGCGGTAGACTTTTAAAATAAATAGCTACATTAATTATTAACTATAAGTACTCAGTTACATAAAGGAGTTAATTTGCATCTTTCAGAGAACTTATACACAATCTGACTAAGAATTGCAGATAAGAAGCTAAAACATGCAATCTCGAAAACTATATGGTTGTTTTTTCTATGTATTAATAAGCTTTATGGCAAACCAGTTTAATTTGAGGTTCATGACTACCTGTTGGAAGGAAAACTCTCCTTTTTCTTTTTGTTACCTACCAGACACTACCTTAAAAACCAAGAGCCCAAAAATGTAAAAGGGCATTATAATTCAAAGGAGAAGGCTATTTTGCTGGACTCATGTTAAATTCTGTTTATTTTCTTAGAATTAATGCCCAAAGAGTATTTGCATAAAGTACTAATACTGCAAAGTGCTGAGAAACCAGCTTCCTGTCTTTCGTGTCTTTCTCTTCATGAAAATTGTGGCTCTTGGAAGTATCAGTTCAGTTCAGTTCAGCCGCTCAGTCGTGTCTGACTCTTTGCGACCCCATGAATCGCAGCACGCC